>ML777524.1:140066-172690 GCA_009831015.1 Picea engelmannii | reverse complement strand
ATAGAAGCTTAGTTTCTCTTTCACATTCATCCTTAGAATAGGTTTTATGCTTACTGTTTTTACCATTTAGAAAAACAAGTGCTGATTACTGTCATGAGATCTATGAAGATGACTTCTGAATAGGAGCTTAGCATCTCTTTCACATTCATCCTTCGAACAGATCTTTGGTTTATCTCCATAAAAGATAAAAACTATCTCTAAAATCCATATACTTTGGACATGCCTCTAAGTCTTACAAACACCGGATTGATAATAAATGCACTCTAATTTACTTGGGTAGATTTAGAGCTCAACAGCCACCTCACCATAAAAGCTTCTCCTTCTAGAAGCATCAAGAAAATGCTTATTTTTCCTACATACGAAGGCCGCTGCGACCTGGCTATAGTGCATCCTACAAAAATTTTGTGCCCTAGCTATAGTGTAGACTGTGGAAATCAGGCATTTTCGCACCCTATCTATGGTGCAGCCCACGGAAATCCTCTAAAATAGGGTTTTTACAGAGGAAACACAACTTCATCTCTCAGGAAATGTTCTTCTCCCTTATTTCTTTAGGAATTCAGGCCACTAACCCTTCTGAAGGAAACATATAGGTTTACATCATTAATGATCATAGAGATGATGAAAATAATGTGTAATAATTGTTTCCCTAGATTGTTAACTATATAATCCTGTGGACCCCTCGATACAAAGAAAACAACAAGTGGGAGAATGTTGGGTATGTGTTATATTCTTTGCATGTATGTGTGTGGGTGCATCAGATTTGACAAATGCATTTAACAAGTGCGCCAAGCACTTTTCTAGGGGGGGGGCAAGTATGCCCCCCCCTGGTTATGTGCAGCGCCCCGAAATTTTTTTTTGGGCGGTTTTTGCTATTTTTAGCGGTTTTCTAAATTAATCCCGGATTAAGGGATTAGGTTTTTTGTATCTACGAAATACCTAAAAACATTGTATATATTGTATGGTGAATGGTGAAATTCAATATAATGAATATAAGAAATTTTTTCCCAGTTGAGGGTTTCCGGCATAAATCTCTGTGTACTATGTGTATGAGAAATTGATTAATTTATGTTTTACTTAAGAATCTATATGCATTTCTTTACTTCATAGATTTAAAACTTTCATATTATAGGGTATCCATTTGGGATGTTCTAATAGAAAACTTTACATTTAGTGGCATGGAGTTTTTATAACAACCAAGTATCATTGGGTCATTCGACCTTTTATCTTTTGAAATCTTATTCAAAGTTTTATTGAATATGAGATTGAAATCTTGTATTCTCTCATTGTCCTTTATACCACTCTAGGTGAAATTAGTGAGAAGAGTATGATACGCGACTGGGGGGGCGAACATAGTCAAAAAAATGGATTTAAGATCATCAAATGAACCAATTGATCTAGTGGGTGATGTCATTTACCATTCATAAGATCGACCCAATAAGGTTTGAAGAAAAAACCATATCATCACATCATCATATTCAACATGATGAAAATTACAAATATCTAGGAATAAATCAAGTTGTATTTTGGCATCAATTGTCCTGTCTCCAGAAAATCATTTTAGAGTACCCTTAGGGAGAATAAGGAGGTCATGTTACTCACCTATAAGATCAAGGGGGTAATCTCTTATTCTTCTCTGGTTTCCAAATCTTCCTCCTTCTTGATTTCTTCTACCACTTCCTCTGTCTCCTTGTCTTTCTTCAAGAGGTTTTGTTAGCACATAAACTTGTCAAAGTCTTGTGAGTTGTGGTTTCTACCTAAGCATGTAGTTTTTTTCTGTTTTTCCTCCTTTTGCAGACCATATTATATGTTTTCCTCTCAACTAGTAGTTTTCTATTGTTTGTCTTCACCCGTGTGATGGACCTATTTTTCCTTAGCAGCTTGCCTGAGAAATATCGGTCGTAAGCCTTTATGTTTTCCCTAAGGTCTATCACTTCTCTCTCTTTACCTCTACATCTAATCCTTTATTTTCCCAAGCCCCCAGCCACTCATTCAAGTAATCCACATGGGCCACAGTCACGAGTTGCAAGAACAACACTTGAAAAAGTATGATATAAACTCAAATCAAGGGAGTGGGCAATATCATCTTTCAACAATGGAGATCCATAAAGTAGATCATATGGATGGCCAGTAAGCGATCAAGATCATAGAGCTACACCAAGTTTATCATTGAGCAGAGGTCCGAAATCGCGAAGCCGGTCCTATCCATTGATCCTGGGAAGGACATGTGGTGCAAGATTAGCATTTCCCTGACTCACAGAATGGAGTAGTCAAAAGGAAGAGTCATGAGGACTCGCAAAATGAGAAATCATGAAATGATCAGAGCCATTCATTTCAGAAGGACACGTGGTGCATGATCAACATAGTCATGATTTCATGAGTCAGAAAAGTCAAAGGGAAGAGCCATGTAAACTCACAAAATGCAAAGTCACGAAATGATCAGAGTCGTCCAACTAGGGGAGCACGTGGCAGCAGATAAGTAAAGTCATGATTTTTCATTTCAAGGTTTCCATCATGGAGCAAGGCATGAAGCCCCAAGTCTCGAAATGTTGATGTTAATCATGGCCGTCAAATTCAAGGTAAATCCATCTGTTTATCCAGATGGGTCGTTTCGTGTTTTCGGGCATCAAAATACTTGAAATCAAGGGGAGTGGAAACTCCCAAAATGCGAAATCCCAAGATTTCATGTGGACAAGCACGAGGTCACGGCCCACAGTTGCCTGGGCCAAGGGAATGGAGTCATGCAATGTCCAAGGAACACTCTTGGCGATGGCAATTGTTCCGAGTATAAATACTTGATTTTGATATTTTGTTAGGGTCGATGGTTGAGCTAAGATCCCAATTTGTAAAGTTTTAATGAAGCCTCTGGTTCTTTGGTTATGTATTTCCATTTGAGACTTCTTGTTTAATGACAGTTAGCTCTCTTTTCATCTCTTTTCACTTATGATACTGAAGAATCAGGCATGGGTGATCCAGTCGAGTTGTTGTGACTGCATTGTAATGTATGTTTGATTGCAGTATTTTTGTGGCGTTTTTATTTCTCTGAGGTTTTGGATTCAAGAAGATATTGTATTTGAAGCTTTTCCTCCTTAGGTTGTTGGAAGACCAGATGTCCATATTAGACCTCTACATTTTCTCCTCAAGTTCTTCATCCTACTCACCCTTACTACAACTTATTGACTGAAGTTAGATCGAGACCTCACATGTTCTTGCATACCAGTCCAGCTGTCTGAGTTAAAGAAATATTGTCTTGAGTCTACATCCATTAGACCCCCTTAAATATATTAACTGTGACATAAAAATTATGGGTACTGGGCTTACCTTTGATGCAATCCAAAGGTGACTTCTAGTGCTATCATTTTTGGTGTTGTTGTTGGGTATGAATTGAAGATTTTCCCTCGGATTGAACGACAAAGATTACTAGTTCTGAAGGTGCATCAGAACTTAGTACATCAAATATTGAAATTGTGCACCTGGTGACTCCATTGATGTGAATCCACTGGTGACTCCATTTTTTCAGTTGTGTCTTCTAGAGGAAAACACATGAGGTCTACTCCACAACTGCCTCTAACGACACCTAAAGTTGACCCAGAGAAAATTATCAGAAAGAGAAAGGCCCTTCGAGAAAGTAATTCTACTGTTGAACCAAGTATTTCTGATGATTTTTATTATCCTCCTGTAGAAACTCCAATATCTGCTTCTCATTTTCCTATTATATCGTCTGTTGGAGTTTCCTGAAGTTTAATGTTTGGGAGTGTTCCTGTTGAGTTTTCTCCTCTTGTTTTTGGATTGGAAGGAGAAAGCTTTGTCACTCCTATTTCCCCTAAGATTGTACCTTGGTCTAGACCCCATAACTTGGAAGTTTTTCCCACTCTAGGATTTACCACCCCTCCTCCTATCACTATTGTTGCTACTATAGAAAGGGAAACCTCTGCTCCCTCAAGCCCTGAAGCCTTTTCCCAAAATCCTCCATTGTTTCCCTTTCCTTCAAGAAGCTTAGTTCCAGTTTCTCCTGTTCAAACTCCATCCCCTCCTAATTCTCTTCCACCTATTATCCCTATGGCATGTGTTAATCCCCCTAGAAATAGAATGGATGCTATAGTAGTTGACAGATACGCCCCTCTCATTTTTCCTCAGCCTCTTAATTCCCTCCCAACTGGTGGCTACCTCAAGTAGTTTCCTAAGTTCATGGGAGAGGGAGATATGACTGCATAGGATCACCTTACAGATTTATATAGTTATGCTAATAACTATGTCATAGTAGATGAAGATGTATGGATGAGGATTTTTGTCCACAGTCTTGATGGAGAAGCCAGAAAGTGGTTCCAAGCCCTGACCCCTGGGTCCATTGATGGGATTGAGGATTTAGATGATGTCTTCTTGAGACAATGGGGGGATAAAAAAATATTCCATGTATTATATCACCGAGTTAAGGTCCCTAAAGAGAAAAGAGGGAGAGTTTGTCTCTAACTTCTCCAAAAGATTCAACAAAATGTACAATAAGATCCCTGCTGAGATAAAACCTACATAAGCCTCTGTCAAAATTACCTATGCTAGTGCTTTTGACCTTGACTTTTGCCTCCTGTTAAAATTACCTATGCTAGAGAGAGAAGAGATACCTCCTTGGCTCATATGAAAGATGCAGCCCTGGAAGTAGATTCTAACGTATTGGTAGTTGACCGACTCAAAAATAAGGCTGACAAAGACAGAGGAAGGGGAAGAATTGAAGCCTCAACCTCCAATTCTTCTACCCTCCCCCCTCAAATGGACGAAGCAACTAAGTTACTAAAATCACTTTTGGCCAAAATGGAAAGGTTGGAATTAGAGGGGAAGTAGACATTTAAAAACCCTCAAAATATTGATAACAAAGGCAACTTCAGGAGGCCGAATAACAATGCTTCTCATATTATGCAAAGAGAGCCTTGGAATAGAGATAGGGATAATCAGAAAATCCAAACCCCTCTTCATAACAACCTTGTTGCAGACGATGGTGGAGAGGAAGAAGACCTTGACCCAGAAATCCATTGTCTTGAAAACACACCCTCTTCTCCTCACTTAACTTAAGCAGCGTACGAGGAGTCTCTCATGGATATCCAATTAAACGAGTTGAGCAAGGGGAATAAGGCCATCAACAACCCAAAAAGATACAACCTCAGGTCCAAGAAGAAAGGAGAAAGGATTGATGTTCTTGATCGGTCTACCAGAGAAGAAAATCCTACCGAAGATGTAGCAAGCAGCAGCAAGGAGAAGAAAACACAGAACCCCCCACCAGAGAAATTCTAAAGCCCCCCTCCTGTTTTAACTTTGAGCATGAAATTCAGAAGATTAGGATTCATGTTCCCTTGTCAGAGCTGGTCAAGCATGAATACTTTAAGAGATCCCTATCTAAGCCATTGCTTCCTGAACCCTTGAATAATCCCACGAACTCAATCAATTTGCAACACGAGAAGCCAATGGTCATCTTAGGTCCCATGGTAGAATATAGAGATGATTCATCCCCTCCCTTATACACATCATTGAACATACATGATAAGATGTTGCATAACTGTTTGATGGATTCAAGGGCCTCTCATAATCTCATGCCCAAAACTGTCATGGAAAAACTAGGACTAGAAATCACAAAATCATACCATGAATTATATTCCTTTAACTCTAGGAGGGTGCAATGTCTTGGGGTCATCAAATATCTAGTTGTGACCTTGTTCCAATTGCCCATGAAAAGTATGGTCATGGATATTGTGGTAGTTGATGTTCCCCCCAAGTTTGTCATGCTTTTGTCGAGATCTTGGATAAAAAGACTTGGAGGAACCTTACAAATGGACCTCACATATGATATTATTCCTGTGTTTGGGGGGGAACATACAAGACTGTATAGAGAAGCTCATTTGGATTATATCATTATTGATGAAGCAGACCCCACCAATCATTCTATTTTTTCCCTTGATATTGATTTGGGGTCCATCTTGTTACAAATAACTGATGCCCCCAAAGCCCCTCTGGAAATCAGAATGCGGTCCCTTACTCCCTATGAAAATTCTCCTCCGATTACCTTTGTGTGGAAAATGTTCTTCGATGGAGCCTCTTCTAAAGAAGGTGTTGGAGCTAGAGTGATCCTTGCTTCTCCTACTCAAGAAATTGTATCTATGTCATTCAAGTTAGAATTTGAAACTACCAATAATGTGGCAGAATATGAAGCTCATATTGTGGGTTTGAGGGCTGAAAAAGACATGGTAATTGAAGAGATATTAGTGTTTGGGGATGTTGAGTTGATTTTCCAGCATATCAAAAATGTTTATTAGGCCAAGCACGCTCAAATGAAATCGTATAGAAATGAAGTTTGGGATCTAATTGACAATTTTTTTCTTTCTTTCAACATTTCATTTGTTCCTAGAGAAGAAAATGTCATGGCCGATTATCTGGTTGTTTCAGTGAGAAATTTCAGAGTCCCTCTTCCACCCAAATTCAGGTAAGATATAGAAGTTAAATATAGACCCTCCATACCTGACAATGTAAAGCATTGGAAAGTGTTTGAGGATGATCTCAAAATCAAAAGATTCATGGAAACTGTCGATGATTTTTCAGCATTACATATTGATCAAGATCCATATTTTGATGTAGATCCCTAGGCTAATGTTTCTCTTAACAAGATTGTTGATCATCATATTGTCCTGCTTCCCAATAATCACATACCCAGGGGACTAGTCCCTTTGGAAAGACTATTTGATAGAAATGATGTGGCAGTAAAGGGTAAAGTTTCAAATGATGATCCTGATGTAGTTGAGTGCAATATTGGCATAGAGGAGGATCCAAAGTTCGTCAAGTTGTCAAGCATTCTGTCTAGGGAGAAGAGGGTCGAGTATACTGAGATATTAAAATAATTTGTTTATGTGTTTTCTTGGACCTATGAACACTTCAAAACACACAACATGATCGTTGTTGAGCATAAGATCCCATTGATAGAGGAATCCAAACCATTTAGGAAGAAATTAAGACAAATAAATCCTATGTTGTTTCCTATTATAGAAAGGGAAGTAAATAAGTTGTTGGATGCCCAAATCATTGTCCCTTTGAGATATTATGAGTGGGTGGCCAACCTAGTCCCAATAAGGAAGAAGAATGGGGGAATTAGACTGTGTGTTGATTTCAGGAACCTGAACAGAAGCTCCAAGAAGGACAATTACCCTTTTCCAAAGATGGAACACATATTGCAGAGGGTAACAGGTGCATCCAGGATCTCCATGATTGATATATTTTCTAGCTATAATCAGATCTCTCTCCTTCCTAGAGACAGAGAAAAGATAGCCTTCACCACTCCTTGGGGCATGTTCATGTATGCCAAAATGCCCTTTGGATTGATGAACGTAGGAGAAACCTTCCAACAAGCCATGGACATCACCTTCATTGGAGAAAAAGATAAATTTGTGGTCATCTATCTGTATGACATAACAATTTTCTCCAAATCTGATAAAGAACATTGTCATCATCTGAGAAAGGTTTTCTTGAAATGCAAAAATTTTGGTCTCTCCCTGAATCCCCAAAAGTCTTTGTTTTCCATGAAAGAGGGAACATTATTGAGGCACATAGTATCAGTTGAGGGGGTCAGGATTGATTCAAGCAGAGTAGAAGTCCAGTCTTTCCTGGGAAAAATCAATTTTCTGAGAAGGTTTGTTTCGAATTTTGCTAAATTGGTGAAACATATCACCGCCATGCTCAAGAAGGGGAATGAAGTAAAATGGACTGTTGAGTCCAGAAATTCTTTCGACCATATCAAGAAGGCACTGACTGAGGCACCAGTGATCATCAGTTCTGACTACTCCAAGTATTTCTCAATATTTTCCTTTGCCTCATTTGACACAGTGGAAGTTGTTCTGTTGCAAAAGAATGTTGAAGGGCTGGAGCAGCCCGTTTCTTTTTTCAGCAGATCACTAAGAGATGTAGAGGTCAGGTATGACATCATGGATAAACAGGATTATGCATTGGTGAAAGCTCTCAAATATTTCATAGTTTACATTCTACATTCAAAGATCATTGCTTATGTTCCTTCAGCTTTTGTGAAGGACATTCTCATTCAGCCTGACATAGACGGGAGAAGGAGCAAGTGGATTGCCAAAATCCTTGAATTTGATCTGGAAATGAAACCCACCAAACTAGTTAAAGGCCAAGGTTTATCCAAATTGTTGGTAGAATATAATTGTAAAGCTATGGGGGTTAACTTCATCAACACTTGCTCAGAAGATCATTAGGCTGAGTTTCCTGATAGCAGTTCTCAAGACAACACTCCATTGGCATAATGCACCTGGTATAAAGACATTATTTATTTCCTGCAAGAGTTAAGACCCCCTGATGGTATGAGAAGAAGAAAGGAAAGAGATTTAAATCTCAAAGAAATTAGATATTTCCTTATTGACCAAGTCCTGTATTGGAAATACCCTCTAGGTGTTATTCTGAGATGTTTAGACCCACAGGAGGCTCAAAATATCATGTTTGATTTCCATGGGAGCCTGTGTGGGGGACATCATTTTTGGAAGAACACAGCCTACAAGATTCTCAGGCTTGGCTATTACTGGCCCACTCTATTCACTGATGTTTGTGCAAAAATCAGGGCTTGCATCAAATTTCAGAAATTCTCTGGGAAGCAATAACTCAAGTCTCTACCATTACAGCCTATAGTAGCTTCAGGACCCTTTCAACAATGGGACTTAGAATTTATTGGGGAAATTAATCCTAATTTGAGTGGTCAGTACAGGTGGATTTTAACTGCAACAGATTATTTCACCAAGTGGATAGAAGTTATCCCCACAAGGAGCGCCTCTCACAAAATAATCATTGGTTTTCTTGAAGATATTATGGAAAGGTTTGTTTGTCCAAACAGAATTGTCACTGATAATGCTACATATTTCAAGGCCGAACCATTAATTAAGTTTTGTGAGTAGTTTGAAATCGCATTGATTCACTATACCCCCTATTATCCCCAAGGCAATGGACTGGTAGAGTCCTCTAACAAAAGCCTAATAAAGATCATCAAAAGATTGATAGAAAACAAGAAGAAAGCATGCGATTCAAAACTCAAATTTGCTATGTGGGATGATAGAGTGACAACAAAAAGGTCCCTAGGTATCTCTCCTTTCCAACTTGTGTATGGGACTAAAGCATTTTTTCCCTCCCAGCTCACCCTGCCTGTGGAAAAATTCTTCCAAGACTACCACAGAGAGCCTGATGACATGATCAGGAGAATTCATCAGCTGGTAGAAGTGCAGCAGAATAGAGAGAAGATGATGGGAAAAGCACATGATCATCAATACAAAATCAAGTAGGCCTTTGACAAGAAGAGCAGTAAGGAGGATTTCCATCTGGGAGATCTAGTACTCAAATGGGATGCGCCCAAGCAGGACAAGTGAAAGCATGGTAAATTTGAAGCCCTTTGGATCGTTCATTTCAAAATCTTTGAGAAGTTTCCAAATAACACTTACAGGTTGCAGAATTTGGAGGGGGTTGAATTTTTTAGTGGCCCTGTAAATGGGCACTTCCTGAAAATGTTTTTTGTTTAAAGTCGTAGTCAGCCTCCCACCATTGTAAATATTGTTCCTTGTTTTATGTTTTTTTTTGTTTTCAGTAGGAGACTCCATAACCCAAAGCAAAGGCACTGAAGCTGGGCATTCTTGGAAAATCCCAGGGATCGTGCCATCCCATGTGGAGCTAATGTTAGCACATAAAGTTTTCAAAGTCTTGTGAGTTGTGGTTTCTACCTAAGTATGTAGTTTTTGCCTGTTTTTCCTCCTTTTGCAGACCCTATCGTATGTTTTCCTCTCAGCTAGTAGTTTTTTGTTGTTTGTATTCACCTGTGTGGTGGACATGTTTTTCCTTAGCAACTTGCCTGAGAAATATTGTCTGTAATCCTTTCTATTTTCCCTAAGTTCAATCACTTCTCTCTCTTTACCTCTGCAGCTAATCCTTTGTTTTCTCAAGCCCCCAACCACTCATTCAAGTAATCCATAAGGGCCACAGTTGCGAGCGGCAAGCGCAACACTTGAAACAGTCTAATATAAACACAAATCAAGTGAGTTGGCAAGATCATCTTTCAACGGTGAATATCCATAAAGAAGATCAGATGGACGGTCAGCAGGCGATCGATATCATAGAGCTACACCAAGTTTATCGTTGAGGAAAGGTCTGAAATCGCGAATCCGATCCAATCCGTTGATCCTGGGAAGGACGCGTGGCACAATATTAGCATTTTGTTGACTTGCAGAATGGAGTAGTCAAAAGGTAGAGTCACGAGGACTCGTGAAATTTGAAATTGTGAAATCATCAGAGTTGTTCATTTCAGAAGGACACGTGGTGCACGATCAGCATAGTCATGATTTCACGAGTTAGAAACGTCAAAGGGTTGAGCCATGCAAACTCGTGAAACGCAAAGTCACGAAATGATCAGAGGCGCCCAACTAGGGGAGCACGTAGTAGAAAATAAGCGAAGTCATGATTTCGCATTTCAGGGTTTCTAGCATGGAGTAAAGCGTGAAGCCACGAGTCCCAAAACGTCGATGTTAATCATGGCCATCAGATTCAAGTCAAATCTGTTTGTTGATCCAGATGGGTTGTTTCACATTTTCGGGCATCGGAATATTTGAAATTAAGGGGAGTGGAAATTCCCTAAATGCGAAATCTCGAGATTTCATGTGGATAGGCACAAGGTCACGACTCACGCTCGTGTGGGGCAAGGGAATGGAGCTGCGCGAAATATCGAAGCACCCATCTTGATCTCAGCAGAACATCGACGGGGTTTTAGGATGTCGAGATCAGTTGGAAGGAGTCGTGGGCATCTCCTGGAACATTCATGGGTGTCAAGCCTCACCCTGATCCTGATGAGGGTAGTTAATGAAATTGGGGAAGGTGAACCTCATTTCAACACATAAATGGAAAGCATGGAAGAAGTGACTATGGAGACAGGCTGTTAGCTCAAATTTCCCCTGTCAACAATTTTTCCTGCAAAACCCATATTGATCTGAGCTCGCATCTGACAGAAGAATACATGCACAGACTGACAAAAGAAGATGCAGATGCAAATCATTGATTGAGGTGGCCAGGGTACACTCCTGGTGATGGAAATTGTTCCGAGTATAAATACTCAGTTTTGATATTTTGTTAGGGTCGATGGTTGAGCTAAGATCTCGATTTGTAAAGTTTTAATGAAGCCTTTGGTTCTCTGGTTATGTATTTCCATTTGAGACTTCTTGTTTAATGATAGTCAGCTCTCTTTTCACCTTGTTTCTCTTTTAATATTGAAGACTCGGTCATGGGTGATCCAGTCGAGTTGTTGTGACTGCATTGTAATTTATGTTTGATTGCAGTATTGTTGTGGCATTTTCTGTTTTCTGAGGTTTTGGATTCAAGAAGATCTTGTATTTGAAGCTTTTCCTCCTTAGGCTGCTGGAAGACCGGATGTCCATAGCAGACCTCTACATTATCTCCTCAATTTCTTCATCCTACTCGCCCTTACTAAAAATTATTGAATGAAGTTAGATCAAGACCTCACATGTTATTGCATACCAGTCCAACTTTCCAAGTTAAAGCAATATTGTCTTGAGTCTGCTTCCATTAGACCCCCTTAAATCTATTAATTGTGACATAAAATGGATGGTTACTAGGCTTACCTTTGATGCAATCTAGAGGTGACTTCTAGTGCTAACAGGTTCTCTTCGTGGTTCTTCTTGTGGTTCTTCATGTCTTTATTCATTTCTTCCCACCATGTCTGGAGGTATTTCAGGAATATGTTTTTCTCTTCCTAGAATATGCAATTTATTTTTTTTACTTCTAGTGATAGGTTCCTTGTATTTATCCAGCTTCAATTCCAACCTTTTTCTTGTGTTATTCGATATTGTCTTCTATTGCTTCGATCTTGTCTTTCCTCTCTCCTCTGTATTTGTAGAATTTCTCTTTCTTCTTCTTGGACCAATGTCTGCCAAGATCCTTCCAATTCTTCCTTGGTCTCAACTGTTAGTATTATAGTATTATATAGATGATGTAAAACACTTCATTGATTATTCAATCCAATTTATAAATGGAGTTGATCATCCTGAGTGAAAGTCATGTATTGTAAAAAATGCTAAACCAAATTTCAAATTTTCAGTTGGTTCCCCAGTATGGTCACCAAAAAAATTGATGCTTGAATCCATAACGACCAAAATGGAAACCTCACGAGGATGCAAATCCTCCTGCATATTTATAGATATGGTACTCCTCTATGTTTTATGATATCCTTTGATATTCTATATTTCCAAAATGATATAAGACTTTGGGAAAGTCCACTATTATACTCAAAGAAAGATAAAAGTTGCAGAAAATATAAATCTTTTATTTTAAAGAGAATTCCTGAGAGATGACCAAGAACTTCATACATCATACATTTGAAAACATAAGTAAAATTTCCTCACATCCATCATAGAGAAAATATAATATTTTTTATCACACATAAAATAAAAGAAGATGATATGTACGCACAAGAGAACTTTAATAGAGTAGACAAATGTGGATCTCAAAGGAAGAAAATGATAGACAATTCTCAAATAATTTATACTCAACCCTCAAGGTTATAAAACATCATCAAAACTAATCCTGACTTAGTTCTCTTGGGATTTCTGAAAAATATTAAAGTCTATTACAATGCTTTGAAATTAAAGTGCATTTGTCCATAGGATTGGGATTATGGCTCCGAAGGACCATAAAAGTAAATATAAACAAGAAGTAGATTGTGGAGAGAAGAAGTTGGGTGAAGGCAGAGTAGCAAGACTATGATGGTATCTCTCATTTTTCACTTGCTTGTTGTTGTCCTTTTATTTCCTCGTTGACATTTACAAGAATTGTCTCAACGGTTGTTTCTTGGCCCTCTTTAGTTAACTTATCGATTTCCCTCTTAAACCAATCCTCTATGTAATTATTATTCATTAGTGCAACATTTATCTCATGCCTAATTTTGATATTAAACAATTCACCTTCTAAGTCTCTTAGGTCATGAGAAATACCATGGATCGATTCCTCAATATCTTGATTTTTCATAGAATAATCGATAAGCCAATTATCTATCTCTTCTTCACCATATTCAATTGTGTCATTAAATTTCTAAACTGATAATCCATTTAGGATCTCCATGTGTTCATCAAATACTTTCCTTGTCATAAACATTGAATTGAAGATTAATTTAGTATATTGCACCTCACTAGTGCTTCCTGTTAAATCCATTTTTGTGAGTCTTATGAATAATTCTTCTCTTTTCATTATAACTTCATTGCATGCTTGGAAAATGTTTCCAAAATTATTAATCTTTTATTTCCAATAGGCATTCAATTGTTTGATCCAACTAGGAGAAGGAAGATATTCTTCTCTTCTCTTTAATTCCATCATGTTTGAAACTTTTTCCCAAATGGTAAAACAACATCTATGTAAAATCCTCCGTCATTCTTAAAATCATCTTGGAGATACTCATGAAATGCATGTGCTCTTGAACCAAAGAAACAATTTTTTAGATACCTCCAAGGCCTCTATTATCAATGAAATTATTTTTTTAATATTTTTCTCAACATAATTTCAAATTGTTGTAAGAAAAATTGATTATCCCTTTAACTTGATACCGGGTGTAGTTTTTTAATCATTGTCAAAGGACTGACCAGGATGGGAAGAGGCATCAAGGATGTCTCCAATTCTTTGATTTTCTCCCTTAAGTTGGCATTCTCAAACTCTAAACCATCAATAGAGTCGTCAAGCACATCCCCAGTTTCCCTATGAATTTTGGAAATATGGGATGGTCACATATTCTTGAGATCAACCTCTGAGTGGGATTTTCCTTTCTTATTTTTCTGTTCAATTATTTCTACAATCATCTTTTTAGATTCTTTGTCAAAAACAATGCTCTGAAAAGTGAAATATTCTTCCTCACTAAAGGTTTCATTCCCAATAACTTCTAGTAAAGAATCTTGTTGAGAAATATGCTCTTTTTGTTCTATTGTAGGAAATATTTTTTCAATGTATGCTTCTAGTTCCATATCTTCCAAGGAAAAGATTTGGATATCATTTTCTATAAGATTATTTTCTTTCTCTTGCACTGGGTTTTTTCTCTTCTTTCTCATGGGCAACTTGTGTGAGCTTTAAATTTTTCCATAGGGAGGATTCTTGTCACCCCCTCCACTGGAACTATTGGTGACAATATTTTTAATTAGGTGGGTCGTTGGAGCACTGCTCCTGGTGGTAGTATTCTTAGCAGTGACAACTGGAGATTGAGCACTTCTTTTACTCGGACTTTTTCCTTTTTTCTTGTAAAGATCATTACTACTAAGTAATGTTTCTAAATAGCCAACATTATGTACAGGAGTGCTTTGGTTTTTAACTTCTTCTTCTTTGCTCAAGACAGTTTGAATGAAAGAGTTACTAAACCATACCGATAGTATATGTCCAGCAAATATTTTGTTTGCATCAAAACCTTTGATATTTTCAGCATACTTTAAACTCACTTTGTTAAAATGATTTGCAAATTCATCAATTTTATTTATGTTTTTGAAGACAAACTCTCCAATCTTCCATGGTAGGGGAATAAACTCTTTTTTCCTTTTTTCATGGAAAAAGTGCAACTATAAATTATATTTCCTCGCTACCTCTGTAATAAATCATTTATCGAGTACATAATATGGAAGGAAAGAAGGATTTTCTTTTGAGAAAAATATCCTTATGATATTATGATTCTCCAATTTCTCTATTGTCCCTTTTTTCTCTAAAAATTTGGTAGTTTCCACAGATATCCTGGGAGTGTTTACAAAAGTTTTTTGAAGACTGAAACAAAGTCATTATACACTTTATAGAAAAATAGAGGGGTTTTATGCCTCCATAGTGCCTGATACCAAAAGGTAATGGGATCTGCTTCACAATTTACCCTTTTACTGATGCTCAAATTTGGGAATTGGAAACAATGCACGATAGCAAATATCAAATAAGAGGCCATAAAGAATTTTATATATTTTTTCTATTGTGACAATAGGGAAGAAATTTCGCTAGAAATGAGATTTCCTCAATAAAAAATAGCATGTTCTTGGACTGTAAAATACAGAATATATAAAATCGTCCGAGATATAGAAGAAATGTTCTCCTAACCTGTCACTCTAGTGAATATCCATGCAATTTATCGATAAGGATTCTTTAGAGATTCAACCTGGATTCTAGTTATGTCTACTGGGACAGATGTTGGATTATCCAAATACTCTAGTAGGAAGTCAAGCTCATTGTTATGTTTCTTCAATAATTCTCTGTAATCTTCACCTTTGAAAGTAAGAGTCGGCTCTAGCAGCTTCAACGTATTACAGAATACTTGAGGTGAAAGAGAAATTGGAGAATGTCCCTGGAGCTATATGATTCTTTGATTTGGTATGTATTTATCCACACACATACAAAAATTTCCTTACAATCAAAAACCTTTGGAACACAACCAGAGTGAGCAATTTCATATGGCCAAATTACGTTCCCATATTTCTATGCAGTAGGAGGGGAGGAATAATACTAGTATGCTCTCAACCACTGGAAGTTTTGATCTTCAAGGCCGAAAATATTTAGATTATCGCTACAGAAATGTTGTTGAGATGATGATGTCATTAAGCTGATGGAACTATCTCTTTAGTTGGATAATGGTCTCAAATAAACCTTTTTGGAAATTTAATGATATTTTAATCCATTGGTAAATGAAGAATAAATGATAATTTAATGAAAAAATCCTCGAGCCTTTTTCCATTAATGACGATATTTTTGAGGCCTACACAATAGTTGTTATCATTTAAATAGTACTTAATGAGTATTGGGAAAAGAAATAAAATGATGGGGATAAGTGTGAGATAATTTTGTTATAATATTTTTGTGAACCCTCCAACCCAGGAACCCGCCAACCTACAGTTCTACAGATGATCAAAAATATGCTAAGTGTAGAGGAACGGTCGGTCAGACTCGTGTGCATGAAAAACGGAATACTTTGGAGCCCATCACCTGTGATGAGGCTAAAAGTTAAGTTATGGTCGAAATGTAGATCATGGAAGTTGAAGTGCAAAGTGAGGGTCAGAGAAAAAGGAGAGCAAATTTTTGAACCCACAAACCCACAAAATTGAAGAGAAATTCTAAGTGTTGAAACAGACTTATGCAATGAGTAAGTGAATGGAAATGAAAGCCCATGAACCCATGAACCTGTGAACTAAAATATGGCTAAGTATAGTAACCTAGAAAGGGAAAAAAGAAGGGATAAAAGGAAATGAGAATAAGGGGAGGTATAGATGGGGGAAAATAAATGGAGTAAATAAGTGGGAAAATAGAATGTGGAAAGGAAAAATGGAAGCACGAAAAGGTCTCGACAATTTCTTGGTCTTTGATATCTTGGTCTTGGTCTATTTGTTGTAACAACCCTAATTAATTCTTTAATTATCATGAATGATACATATTAGTTTAATGAATTATTAAAATAAATTTATGAACACTTTATTATAAAATTATTATTATTGGTAGTTGAACCAATTAATGGGAGGGATAAGGTGGTTGAGGAATTAATGGGGGGTAAGGAGGTTGGGGAAATGGATTCGAGGTAGGAAGATAAGGGAGAAGGGAGGACTGGAGGACGGGATCTATATTAGGTTTGGGTGATATTTTTGGTTGAGGGAAAGGTAAGAAAATTGGGAGAAAAAGAAGGAGGGAAGGAAACAGTTTTGGCTACAACAGTTTTGCTTGAGGACTCTCATAGGGGCACTATTGTTGCTAGGAATTTTGGGCTCGGGGGCCAGGAAACCATAAGGATTCCTAGATCTAGGGAGTCGGAGAGGTTGTTCCTAGTTGGTTGGGAGGTTACTTAGTTTGGGCAGGATCCATCATCTTCAGGTTCATCATCATCAATAGCATCATCAGCTCTAGGTTCAGCATCAGGTTGAGGTAAATACCTTAGGCATTCCCTTATAGTACTATTCATTATGCTCATTATACTGTTGTTCATTATGCTCATTATATTTTTGTTCATTATTATACTGTTGAACATTATTATTATGATGAAACAGTAAATAAAGAAGTAAATTAGAAAGAATTTATGTATTATATTTATTTTTATGAGGCTCTGTATGCCCTAGGCCTTACATTTGTGGAGAGCTATAACATGACTTTGTACTTGTTGAATAAATCTATACTGAAGAATTGGTTGTTGGGTTTTATCCCCCATTAGGGTTTCCTAGGATATATCTTGTGTTTTGTGATTGTTTATCTTTCACTGATCCTATTACATGCAATTGTTAATGAATATGAAATAATATAACTGTCACTTCTAAAAACTTAACAATTGTTGGGATACTTCATTGGGCATTTTGTTAATACATATTCTATGTTATTTGGAGTGTGGTTGAGGGTTTATGTTTGATACATATTGTTGTTAATATAGGTTGTCATTTCATAACAGTGAGGGTTTGATGTATGGTTAATGTAAGGGTTTCTTATATCACACAATATCAATGCAACATATGTATGAACCTAGTGCATGGTTTTGTTAGATATACTTAGATATTGGATGATTATTATTTTCTATCAGATCATCCACTTTGTGAGCAGATACATAGATATCATACAGTGACTAAGATTGAGATAGTTACATGGATAGAGTGACAGAGACAATATTAGTGATACTAGAAGAGCTTTGTGTTGGTCTATGATTTGTAGCAAACATAGACTTAGACATTTGCAAGTTGCAGTAGGGAATGGTGTAGATGTAATGAACCTCCCTGTTTCATCATGACATCAAGCCTCAAATTTATTTTTTTGTGTGTGTGCGTGTGTAGAAGGGTAATAAAGATGTTATACTCAACAATGTGACATGACGACGAACACCATGCAAGCAACTCACGCAACAGCAACATGACGACCTAACAAGAATAATAATGACTACCCGCTCGTCCTACCCTGCAATGGTTAGGACCTCCAGGACACATAATCAATGCTCAAGCCCAGGTTCCCATTGATTTTGACCATTTAAGGTCTCAGGGCTGGCGACTGTTCTGAGGAACATGGAGGTGTCTACATCCCACCCCAAAGTACAAGTCCAAGCCAACAAGCTAAAAGACAACATTGAGATCATCTAGGACACTTCACTCCACAATAATCAATTCTATAAATATTTCAAGAATATTCAAAGTTAGCCCTTTAAAGTATTTTTCATAAGGTAGACATTGAAACACTTTATTTATGCTCAAAATGAAAACTATGTTATTTATATAAGGTCACACATTAAACACTCTTACACTCAGAATTGTTACAATAAATTTGATGACACAAGAAGTAAATAACCGTCTACCATACATTACATTGACATTCCCTTGCATGCAAGAAGTAAAATCTAACATTATGCAATACGTCATGCAAAACCTTAATTTTTCAGGTGCGCAAGAAATAAATAAGTTTAAGGCCATCAACCAAAAATAAACTAGATGAAAAAAACTAATTATCTAGAACCACCATCCACTACATAAATCCCAATGTGTAAGAAACCCAACATCTATGACTATCATTCACGACATACAATCCATTGCGAAAGAAGTGAGAAACTAAACCCATCAATATTGCATCCACATTGTCTTAAGGTGCCATCTAAATCAACATTAAATAGAATCCAATGAGCCAGTCAGAACTTCGACATGGTTAAAAATATAAGTAACATCAATTGTAGGCTAACTAGCTTGACTAAAATTATAAATGAGCCATTAAGCAAATGGACATTAAATGCAACCAGTCTAGCAAGGTGAAATATGCAACCCATCTTTAATCCAACACTCCTTCTAACTAGCCATTAATCGTGATGACAATAGCATCCATTTCAAACTAGAAGCCTACCATTTAAAATAAACAATGAAGCAAAAATAAAATCCCTTATCACAAAGCAAATTACCAAGGCATTTTATAACATGGCATTAAATAATAAATGACCTATCAATTAATATACCACTAACAATACTAACTATGTCATGGTAGGAAACATCATGGAGACATTATTAACTCGATACATTCTAGCAAGTGACTAACTTATCTCAAGGTACCAAGGTGACAGTTGTCTACGAACATTAAAGGAACCGGCTAGAAGGGTAAAATCCATAAAGCCAATGGTGAGATTTGCTACCACCTAAAGGTAAAACAAAAACTCGGGGCCTAAGGCACAGTCAGCAAAATTGGAAACTCATGGCCAATTGTCTGCATCACAGTCCACAATTAAAGGCAAAAGGCGTGGGCACACCGAAAATGCAGTCTTCTTTCTAAATAGCCAAAGGCAATTACCGAATCACTCAGCCAGGCACAAGCAACAAAATCGTTGTCTAATACATTGGAAAAATGGATTTCTAATTCTCCCATTGTTGGGCACCAGTAAAACGAAATCTAAGACAAGAGCAACAAATTTCTAAATGAACACACCAACCAAGAGAAACGCAGGCAAAGGAAAAATAAGGTGGATAAAACGTGGTTGTAGGGGAGGATGGAAAGCGGAGTCACTTGCCATGATCAAAAGATAAGCGCACATATAGAATTCACCTTTAATCGATAAATGCTTAGGGTAATCTACATATAGAAACGAATTTTCCAGCATGTTCTTTACAGAAACGAAATTGCCAACATACTCTTTACAGAAACAAAATTGCCAGAAACAAATTTTATAGAAACAATTTTACAAAATGAATTTGACAGAAACGAATTTTCCATCATGATCTTACACAGTGAATTTCGCCATTAAGGGATGGAGACGCAAGGCTAGATTTTACACAGTAAATTTTACAATTTACCCAGTAAAATTTACACAGCAATGATAATTACACAATAAAATTTCGCCAGTGAAATGAGGAAGGCACAAGGGAAGAGTGGCCATTAATAAACAACATAGGGATAAAAATTTTCAGCCATCACATAATGAAATCGATGAAGGATAATTATTTTTCATCCGTTCTGAATTACAACAGTCAAGTTAACATTTTTACAACAGTTACCCATTTATAATCGTTGAAGTAAATAATAATAAAAAAACCATTCAATCCAACAAGATCCAAACACAGATTGAAGTTAAATATTCTTTCATCCCAAATTACCAATATATAAATGCTGACAACAGTAAGAGAATGCCAAGGCCCTAAGGATAACTCATCGAAGGGGTTGCAGGGATTTTATCAGTCGGGGCGCAAAAAATAAACAACAAGGAAGTAAGATAATCCAATGCAGAGGTCATGTTGAAGGATGCAAGTCATCAATCTGACAAGGACATCAACAGAGGGAGATGTCTAAAGGTTCACCTTCACATCACCATCCTCGCAAAGAAAAGCAGGGCGTTGAGATCCATAGGTCTTGTAATGCTAAGGCAACGACCGTAGATTAGGCTCCTGGCTGAATGCTCAAGCGAGGACTGGCGTGCTAGGGATGAAAAGAAAACAATCGCATGGGTCACAGTCAAACCACAGGTTTGTCGAGTCAAGCAGGGACGAAGGCCACAGGAAATCAATCAACCAAACAATCAGCTAGGCTAAGAAAAGGGGTCCGCTATCAATCTAAACATCCAATCCATTTACAATCAATATGAAAATCCAAGCATAAGTCCTAATGCATTCTACTCTACAAAATAAAAGAGTGTACCGTTGCTTGATCACCTGCTTCGAATGGAATTACGTGCTCCATGCAATTTCCACTCGCTAACCGTCGAGACCTCACTGGTACCTCCCAGCCAATGCTAGGGGTACTCTTCTTCCCCCTTAGCCCCCCGAGCCACAAAGGGGCCACACACACTATCTAGAGATTTCGTCTAACTCCCAACTTGCCTCACAAGGCAGAGCTACCACTCCTCTCCGAGCTGGGTATCCCAACTCCCACAAGTAAATCAATCAAGTCGATACTTTTGCAGCGTAACATTACGAAAACAGAAGATGATCCTTCCTCCTTCTCCTCCCTTTCTTTTATGGAGTTTTGAACTTCCTTTCTTTCCTAAAACCTCATTTAATTAAATTTTTACAAATAAATTCCTAAAAATTCCTCTCTGTACAAGTGTTCCCCATCCCCTACATTCCTCCATAAATTAATTTCTTTAATTAAGTAATTTTCTTTATTTCCCTCACCCACCTAGAGTTACTCCTAGAATCACTCCTAGGTGTCCCTAAATTCCCTTACAGGTTTTAAAGTCTTTCCCTATTATGAAATTGCTAATTCAGTTTAAAATTAGAAAGCTCTTACATGCAGATTCTTTACTAAGTTGACTTCCTTCTTTTTCCCTTAAGTTCCCCTTTTTCCTTTTTATGTTACCTCTTTTCCCTAGTTTCCTATTTTTTTTATTTTCCCTCTTTCCCCTTTTACTTAGAACTCAAAAAGGCAGGTGTGGAATTTAACCCCTTTTTCCTTTTATCACTAATTTAGTATCTTCTTAAATTATCAAAAGATAAAATAAATAATTGCCTCTTTACATTTTATATCCACAGATTTTATTTCTTATGAATAATTTAATTTCTTACTCCCTTCATGTTACAAAATTTTATGAAGATCATAATTATTATTTAAGTGATTTTTATTTTAAATTTTATTATTTTATTTTATTTTATCTATTTATTTTATTTTTTTATATATATATTTTTATTATTTTTTTAAAGGTAGACAAATTTTTACCCCTAGCGAAATTTTAGACTTAGAACTTAGATTTTGTACTTGGTGACATTTAATTAGGGAAATTGTTTTAAAATTTCTTAACATGTTATTTGTCTTAGGGCCATCCAGGTTCATCCCTCTATCATCATCAACGCAACGTGCCCTTCAAGAGACACTAGGTGCTCCAAGGGTGCCACTCGCCTCTTGACTGATTGGTAGACATCAATAACCCCTGGAGTCAACACTCTGCCAGGTGAACTTGTGGGAGACTAAGGGATTCTAAGGAATAAGGTCCCCACCTTATTGTGCACCCCTTAGAATCATCATGAGAAACTATCGTAGTCTTCCCTCATGACATCGTGGGTCCTCTCGAACTAGGTAATCGTTAACCTATAGTTTGAGTCACGGTGGGAGTGCTAGTAGGATGTGGCAGGGTTGTTGTCCACACCTCTCCCTCAACATCTCTGGTAGTCGTGTGTGACCCCTTTACTCCATATGTGATTCTGGTTGGCAAGCTATCGTCGGCTTGCATCATCAACAAATCATGTTAGAACATATCCATATCATATCATCCAGACATATGCACTAAAATCACAGTAAAGCAATCAAACCCCAATGGCACACTCCCTAACTCGATCTGGAGTCCAAGGGGTTCCATCGATTCCTTTTCATTCTCAAGGTCCCAAAACCCTGCACACTAAGTAAAACCAAGTCAATAGCACCTATCTATGTCAATGTAGTAAAACAACATATCATCAACCCATAACGCCTCATAATCAAAATCAAGAGTTTTAATAGCATAATAATCCAGATCACTTGTGAGCAAGTGTCCTCAAAGAATAAGTTTGCTCGGTGTGCCAGAACGGGATGTTACATACACCCCCTCTTGGTCTAAACTTCGTCCCGAAGTTTCACAGTATATATGCCGAAATATAGTGTATCACAGTATCATATGTCTATCTATCAAACAAAAATGGGAACTATTCGCGCATATCATATGCGTCCTCCCAGGTCGCCGAGTGTGGACTATAATTGTCCCACTGGACCTTGACCTGATCTACCATTCGACGTCGTAGTTGTCAAACGCGATGATCCAAGATGCAGACCGGCTCACCTGTGAGTGCTCCCTCGTCTGATACCTGCAAGGAACTTATTTCAATAACATGAGTAGGATCACTTATATAATGTCTCAAAATGGATACATGAAAAACATCGTGCATACGCCTCAAGGAATCAGGCAAGGCTATTCGATAGGCCACGGGCCCCTTTCTCTCCACAATCTCGAAAGGTCCCATGAACCTAGGATAGATTTTATCTCCCTTCCTAAACTTGATCAAAATCTTGTGTGGTTTAACCCGCAAGAAGACTCACTCGTCGACCTCGTAACTACGGTCGACACGATGCACATCAGCATAACTCTTCTGTCGATCCTGCACTTCTTTAATCCTTTGTCTTATTTTTTTCATTTTCTCTTCCATTTCTTGGATCGCTTCTAGTCCCACCAGGACCCTATCCTCAAGCCAATCCCAACTCAAGGGCATCCAACATGGTCACCCATAAAGAAACTCAAAAGGCACCATCTTGATGGTGTTCTGGTAACTGTTGTTGTAAGAAAACTCCACTAGCGGCAAGAATTATTTCCAACGCTTTTGTTGGTCCATCACGTACATGCACAACATGTCCTCCAAGGTTTGGTTCATTTGTTTGGTCTACCCGTCAGTCTCTGGGTGATACACCATACTAAATTTAAGTTGGGTTCCCAAGGCCTCTTGGAAACTCATCCAAAATCGTCTAGTAAACACCGATCCTCGATCAGATATAATCCTCTTAGGCACGCCATGCAGCCTCACAATCTCACTGATGAAAACTCTAGCTATGTCAAGTGCCTGATATGTCGTATGCACAGGAATGAAGTGAGCACTCTTCGTCAGAATGTCTACTACTACAAAAATCGAGTCATGTCTCCTTGCCGTCAGTGGCAGTCCAACAATAAAATCCATCAAAATAACTTCCCATTTTGATTCTGGAATAGCATGTGGTTGTAGTAATCCTGATGGGTGTCTGTGTTCATCCTTTACCTGCTGACATTCTAGACATCTGGCCACATAGTTGACTATGTCTGCCTTCATTCCCTTCCAGAAGAATAAGGGTTTAAGGTCTACCCTCATTTTCGTGACTCCCATATGTGTCATGTAAACGGCTCTATGAGCCTCGTTCAGGATCAACATCCTCAACTCGTCGTTCGACGGTACGTAGATTCGATTTTTAAACCTCAATAAACCATCACTATCAAATGAAAATCCCTCAAATTGTGGTACCATCATTGTGTTTTGTCCAATAAAACCCTCGAACTCCTTGTACCAGTCATCGTCACGCTGTAAAGTTAGAATCTTTTCATGTAGATTTGTTCGAAGAGATAGCACCGAAAAGATGTGTGGTCTCTGAATCAATGCATCTGCCACTCGGTTCACCGTTCCTTTTATGTAAGTAATCTTGAAGTCATACTCGCTAAGAAATTCCAACCAACGTCATTGTCATGCGTTTAGGTCACTTTGCATAAATATGTGTTGTAGTCCACAATGGTCAGTCTTTAGTTCAAATTTTCTTCCAACAAGGTAGTGTCTCCAAACCTTCAAGGCATATAGGATGGCTAATAACTCCAAATCATGCGTCACGTAGTTCTCCTCATGCCTTCTCAGTTTCCTCGAAATGTAAGTGATTACTCGTCCATCTTGCATCAAGACTTCACCTAAGCCTTCCTTGGATGCGTCAGTACATACCAAGAAGTCCGCGTCCATGTCAGGGACCTTCAGTATCAGTGTTGTTGTCAACAACTCCTTGAGCCTCCAAAATGCTTCCGTGCATTTCTCGGTCCAAACAAACTTCTTGTTTTTCTTCTGCAATTTTGTGATCAAATTTGCTATCTTTGAAAACCCTTCGACGAACCATCAATAGTATCCTTCTAAACCCATGAAACTACACACTTCCGGGACATACTAGCCATTCCATAATAGCCTTGACCTTGGTTGGATCCACAGCAATGCCTCCGTCGGAGATGACATGCCCTAAGTAGTGAATCTTCAATTGATAAAAAGAGCATTTGGACAACTTCCCATACAAATTGTGCTCTCGCAGACACTGTAGCACCAAGCGCAAGTGCTCGTCATGCTCCTCCATCATCCGAGAGTAAATCAGAATATCATCAATGAACAATTGGATGAACTTGTCCAAGTACTCATGGAACACCCCGTTCATCAAACTCATAAATACCCCTGGGGCGTTTGTCAGTCCAAACGGTAAAATAGTAAAATCATAATGTCCAAACCTCATCTTAAAGGCGGTCTTAGGGACATCATCCTCCTTGATCCATAACTGGTGATACCTTGATCGCAAATCGATCTTGGAGAACACCATCACACCCTTCATTTGATCGAACAAATAATCAATTCTCGGCAATGGATACTTATTCTTGATCGTGGACTTGTTCAGTTGACAGTAGTCAATGCAAAGCCTCCACAACCCATCCTTCTTTCGCATGAAAATAACAAGTGCACCCCACGGTGACACACTAGGATGTATCAGTCCCAGGTCCAGCAACTCCTTCAGTTTCATTTTCAACTCTTGTAACTCCGGGGTCGACATCCGATAAGGCGTTCTTTCTAGTGGTTCAGTCCCCGATTTTAGGTCTATGGTAAACTCCAATTCCCTCTCCGGTGGCATCCCAGGTAACTCCTCTGGAAATACATCCACAAACTCTTTCACCACCGAAAGGTGTTCTAGACCTTCCGGTACTCCCTTCTTGTTTAATGCAAGGATCGCATAAAGCTTGCACCCCTTGCGCATACTCTTCTATAGTTGTAAGGAAGAGATAAACCTCAAGGAAACTCCCTGGTTCCATCCTACAATCACACATCTTTGTCCCTCGTCATTGACCAAGATCAACCGTTTTGTTTTACAGTTGATTATTGCCTCATGCGATTCCAACCAATCCATACCAATCACGACATCATAAGATCCTAGGATTGTGACGTACAGGTTGGCCCTGGTGACAAAATCTCCCAGGTTAAGGATACATCCCGTAACCTTTCCTCCAACCTTTTGTTTGGCTCCCGAATCCATCTCCATGAAGATAAACTCATCATGTTCAACTGCCTTTACCTTAATCCTTTTTAGTGTTGCACCAGAAATAAAACTCTCGGTAGAACCAAGATCTATCAAAATACTAAGGGTCTAGTCAGCGACGGTACCTATCGTCTCGAGCACAGTCGACTGGTGCTCTACCTGGCGGTTATTCACCGCTGCATGAATCTGATGGGTCTTGCCCATATCTCCCACGGTAGTGGGTCTGGATGATCTGGATGCTCTAGTCCTCTCCACAAGGAAGTCACGTTGGTAGTGTGGCTCCCCACACGTCCAACACCCCTTCTTCGGCCCAGTAGTCCTGGTACCCGAAGTAGAAGATGACGGCCCACCGACCTAGAATACTGGTCTATTCTGCTGAACAGGCCTAAACTATTGTTGCTGCAGGCGACGTTGTTGCTGATGTTGTCATCCTCGATAAGGTGTCCGCTGCTGAGGTGTCATTCATTGGGGTCTAGTGAAAGCAGATCCCCTCTGGAAGCCACGATATCCCGGCGTATTTCTGGCTGGTGTCTGATGTTGTTGTGCTTCAGATGAAACCTGCCTTACTAGTCTCGCTGGAGTCCTAGTCTGACCCCCGCTGATAAGCTCCTCCTCTACTATGAGGGCCTTCTGGACAACATCATGCAAAGTTTGAGGCATCAAAATTCTAACCTTTGCACGTAGGTTGCCATTAACTTCAAACACGAACCTGTTGACCTTAAGTTTCTTAGTGTTAAGGTGCGGAGCATACCGGAGCAGCTCCATAAAATGGTCCTTGTACTCGGGCACCGTACGACCTCCTTGTCGTAAGGCATTGAACTCATTGAGATGACACTCAATGAATTCCTCTGAAAGGTACCTCTCTTGGAACCGTTCCTCGAACAGTTCCCATGACACATCTTCGACGGCCATGTTCAGCTACAGTAGGAGTGTCTTCCACCATAGAAGAGCACTCCCCTTCAGTTGAAATACCGCCATGTGGACCTTCATGTTGGAGGTATAATCACGAAGTGTGAAGCACATCACCATGTTCTCCAACCATGCCTCGACGGCTGCATCATCCGGGGCACCAAAGAACTTGGGAAATTTGACCTTCTCGAGTTCAAAGTGAATGCTACCAATGCCGACTAGAGCGTGTGGTGGAACCTCAGTGGGTGTCGATGCCCTGGACTCATCTCTGTCCAAATGGCTGATCAGAGCCTCGGCCATGCACTGAAAATATCTCATCATTCCGACTACATCACCAACTGTTATCTACTCCCGTTTGAGAACCTGATCATCTCCATGGGGGTTAGACCCCTCAGGCATGGATGTTATTGGAGGCATCGCACCTCCTCCCCTAGCACCTCGTCAAATGCCTCTATGGCATCCTCTAACCATGATTACCTACATGCACACAAGTCAACTCGATCAGCAATAGTATAATCAATCATATCAACGAAAGCCATAGCGATCCCAAGTCGCGAGTTGAACCCACTCTGATACCATATGTAACGAGCCTCCCTGTTTGGTCATGACATCAAGCCTCAAAATTATTTTTTTGTGTGTGTGTGTGTAGAAGAGTAATAAAGACATTATACTCAACAACGCGACATGACAACGAACACCATGCAAGAAACTCACGCAACCGCAACATGACGACCTAACAAGAATAAGAATGATTACCCGCCCATCCTACCCTGCAATGGTCAGGACCTCTAGAACACATAAGCAATGCTCAAGCCCAGGGTCCCATTGATTTTGACCATTTAAGGTCTTAGGGCTGGCGACTATTCTGAGGAACATGGAGGTGTCTACATCCCACTCCAAAGTACAAGTCCAAGATGACAAGCTAAAAGACAACATCGAGATCATCCAGGAGACTTCACTCCACAATAATCAATTCTATAAATCTTTCAAGAATATTTAAAGTCGTCCCTTTAAAGTATTTTGCATAAGGTAGACATTGAAACACTTTATTTAGGCTCAAAATGAAAACTATGTTATTTATATAAGGTCACACATTAAACACTCTTACACTCAAAATTTTTACAATAAATTTGATGACACAAGAAGTAAATAGCCATCTACCATACATTACATTGACATTCCCTTGCGCGCAATAAGTAAAATCTAACATTATGAAATACGCCATGCAAAACCTTAATTTTCAGGTGCACAAGAAATAAATAAGTTTAAGGCCATCAACCAAAAATAAACTAGATGAAAAAAACTAATTACCTAGAAACACCATCCACTACATAAATCCCGATGCATAAGAAACCCAACATCTATGACTATCATTCATGACATACAATCCATTGCACAAGAAGAGAGAAACTAAAACCATCAATATTGCATCCACATTGTCTTAAGGCCCCATCTAAATCAACATTAAATAGAATCCAATGAGCCAGTCGAAACTTCGACATCGTTAAAAATATAAGTAACATCAATTGTAGGCTAACTAGCTTGACTAAAATTATAAATGAGCCATTAAGCAAATGGACATTAAATGCAACCAGTCTAGAAAGGTGAAATATGCAACCCATCTTTAATCCAACACTCCTTCTAACTAGCCATTAATTGTGATGACAATAGCATCCATTTCAAACTAGAAGACTACCATTTAAAATAAACAATGAAGCAAAAATAAAATCCCTTATCACAAAGAAAATTACCAAGGCATTTTATAACATGGCATTAAATAATAAATGACCTATCAATTAATATACCACTAACAATACTAACTATGTCATGGCAGGAAACATCGTGGAGACATTATTAACTCAATACATTCCAGCAAGTGACTAACTTATCTCAAGGTACCAAGGTGACAGTTGTCTGTGAACATTAAAGGAACTGGCTGGAAGGGTAAAATCCATAAAGCCAATGGTGAAATTTGCTGCCAGCTAAAGGTAAAACAAAAACTTGGCGCAGTCAGAAAAATGGGAAAGTCGTGGCCAACTGTCTGCATCACAGTCCACAATTAAAGGAAAAAGGTGTGGGCACACCGGCAATGCAGTCTTTTTTCTAAATAGCCAAAGGGAATTATCGAATTGCTCAGCTAGGTACAAGCAACGAAATCATTGTCTAATACATTGGCAAAATGGATTTCTAATTCTCCCACTGTCGGGCACCAGTAAAATGAAATCTAAGACAAGAGCAATAGATTTCTAAATGAACACGCCAACCAACAGAAACACAGGCAAAGGAAAAATAAGGTGGATAAAACGTGGTTGTAGGGGAGGATGGAAAGTGGAGTCACTTGACATGATAAAAAGATAAGCGCAGAGATTGAATTCACCTTTAATTGATAAATGCTCAGGGTAATCTACATATAGAAACGAATTTTCCAACATGATCTTTACAGAAATGAAATTGCCAGCATACTCTTTACAGAAATGATTTGCCAGAAACAAATTTTACAGAAACAATTTTACAAAATGAATTTGCCAGAAATGAATTTGTCAGCATGATCTTACATAGTGAATTTCTCCATTAAGGGATGGAGATGTAAGGCTAGAGTTTACACAGTAAATTTTACAATTTACCCAGTAAAATTTACACAGCAATGATAATTATAGAATAAATTTTCACTAGTGAAATGAGGAAGGCACAAGGCTAGAGTGGCCATTAATAACCAATGTAGGGCTAAAAATTTTCAGCCATCACATAATGAAATCGATGAAGGATAATTATTTTTCATCCTTTCCGAATTACAACAGCCGAGTTAACGTTCTTACAGCAGTTACCCATTTATAATCGTCGAAGTAAATAATAAAAAAAAAACCATTCAGTCCAACAAGATCCAAACACAAATTGAAGTTAAATATTCTTTCATCCCAGATTACTTATATATAAATCCTAACAATAGCAAGAGAATGCCAGGGCCCTAAGGATAACTCATCGAAGGGATCGCAAGGATTCTATCAGTCAGGGCACGGAAAATAAACAACAAGGAAGAAAGATAATCCAACGCAGAGGCCGTGCTAAAGGATGCAAGTCATCAATCTGGAAAGGACATCAACTGAGGGAGATGGATAAAGTTTTTCCTTCGCATCACCATACTCACATAGAAAATCAGGGCGTTGAGATCCATAGGTCTTTTAATGATAAGGCGACGACCATAGATCAGGCTCCTGGCCGACTACTCAAGCGAGGACTGGCGTGCTAGGGACAAAAAGCAAACAATTGCATGGATCACAGTCAAACCACAGGGCTGTCGAGTCAAGCGGGGATGAAGGCCACGGGAAATAAATCAACCAAACAATCATCTAGGCTAAGAAAAGGGGTTTTCTATCAATCTAAACATCCAATCTATTGGAGTCGGAAGTCACTCCTGGATTGTAGCAGGAGCAGAGCCCGACACCCATCAATTTTATGTCACGATTTGTTTATAAAGTTTGATCAAATGGAAAGAAACTCATAACCATATCGCTCTAACTCATAAAACTGGGTTGGAACAACATTGACATATGAGGTCTTGACCTAACTTAAGCCAGTAATAATGATAGTGGTGAGTAAGTGGAGGGAAAGAGAGGGGAAATAAAGTCTTCTCTAGACATCCGGTCTTCCAGCAATCTTTACAAAAGAGGAAAAGTCTCAGATATGAGATCCTCTCAGAGCCAAATAAACTTCAAAATGAACCTAAAAAGATTGCAGAACTTCTATAATCAAACCTACATTATATAGTTAGGCAACACCCAACTAGATCATCCATGCCCGGGCTTTCAAATTCAAAGGGAAAAGGAAAAGAAGAAGATGGATGCCATGAAGCAAGAAGTCTCAAATGTTCCTCTCTAACCAGAGAACCAAAGGCTAAAATAAATCTTTACAATCGGGAGCTGTGCTATACCATCGATACCACAAAAATACAAAAACTGAGTAAATATACTCTTAAACATTCACCCAACAGAGGCATCTTAGAAATTCTAGGGCGTGGCATCTCTTCAGTCAAATTTGGCCTGAAATCCTTCATTAGACATCACCTTAACTTTGCATGGCCTTTGTAGGGGAGTTAGCTGAAACATTAAAGGCTAAAATAGTGTGTGCAGACTCCTCTGGTCAAACAAGGACTCGGCATGGCTTCTTTGAAAAAAACCAGCATACAGGACTATCTCAGGCAGACTGCCTTCCGAAACCTTCATGCTTTGCATTTAATGAGTGAGTCGAGGTTTCAACTACCTCCCCCCACCTTCATTTACTTTTAGCAGGGACCAAGATCGAGGTCGAGTTGAACTGGTACCTATAGAACGCAGAGATCCCTTCTACAGTTAAACCCAGTGCTTTGGCCCTTTGCACAGTTCTTTCTATCACCCCAAGTGACCATGAACTGTGACCCTGTGCCTATCTTCAAAGGCGCTTATGGGATTTTGTGTTTCGGCGATTCTGAAATGCAGTGGAAGGAGGAGACCCTATGTTCTCTCGAAGTCCTAGTAGCCGAAATGGCTTGATCATGTGCCACGTGTCCCATTGGATGGACGGCCTAGATCATTTCTCAAATGTGGGACCACCTCTGGCCTAGACCCTTTCGGCATTTCAGGCTTCGGGGTTCTGAAATGAAGTGGAAGGAGGAGACCCTCTGTTCTCTCAAAGTCTCGGTAATCGAAATGGCTTGAACGTGCGCCACGTGTCCTATTGGATGGATGACCTAGATCACTTCTCAAATGTGGGACTGCCTCTGGCCTAGACCCTTTCGGCGTTTTGGGCTTCGGGGTTCTGAAATGCAATGGAAGGAGGAGACCCTTTGTTCTCTCAAATTCCCGGTAGCTGAAATGGCTTGATCGCATGCCACGTGTCCCATTGGATGGACGGCCTAGATCATTTCTTTATCAACGGTCCTTGTTCTTTCGAGATTTCATGCACCGGGGATACATGATGCAAGGAGGAGAGACCCTTGTATGTTGAAGTCCCAGTAGCCAAAATACCTAAATGTCTTGATCGTTTTGTGAGTTTGGCCATCGGAGATGAGCTTAGGTGCTTGACCACGTGCAACTCTATGACCCAAAATTACCTAATGGCCGTCGATCTGTCCCATCTGTGGATCCTTGCCATTGAAAGAAAAAGTTCCCTCTCACTTGATTTTAAGCCCGAAATGGAGATTTTACACATGCTACGCTTGGCCGCTCATGATTGCGGCCTTTGAATAAAATGCATTTGATGGGTTTTTGAACCCCATTTCTTCGCATTTTACACCAAGGGCCTGAAATCGGAGAGAAACACCCTGCTTGCAAGAATTGGTGCTAACACAATCCATTTACAATCAATATGCAGATCCAAGCATACATCCTAATGCATTCTACTCTACAAAATAAAAGAGCGTACCATTTCCTAATCGCTCGCTTCGAATGGCGTTCCGCGCTTCGTGAAACTCCCACTCGTCGACCGTCGAGACCTCACCGGTACCTCCCAACCAATGCTAGGGGTACTCTTCTTCCCCCTTAGCCCCTCGAGCCGCAAAGGGGCCACACATACTATCCAGAGATTCCGTCTAGCTCCAAGCTCGCCTCACAAGGCTGAGCTACCACTCCTCTCCGAGCTGGGTATCCCAACTCCCACAAGTAAATCAATCAAGTTGATATTTCTGCAGTGTAACGTTATGCAAACAGAAGATGACCCTTCCTCCTTCTCCTCCCTTTCTTTTATAGAGTTTAGAACTTCCTTTCTTTCCTAAAACCTCATTTAATTAAAGTTTTACAAATAAATTCCTAAAAATTCCTCTCCGTACAAGTGATCCAGGTGGATATCGGGGGCCACCCATATTTTCCAAATGGCTCAAAACAGTTTTCTGGCCATTTTGGCAATTTACTATTTTTAGCAGGTTTTAACTTCCGGGGCCATTTTGAGGGCCTAAATGAAGGTTTTTCGAGATC
>ML777524.1:26301-136857 GCA_009831015.1 Picea engelmannii | reverse complement strand
TATATCTCCGCTCTCATTTCGTGCCGAAAATAATCCGGATCAACAAGTGTCCCCCATCCCCTACATTCCTCCATAAATTAATTTCTTTAATTAAGTAATTATCTTTATTTCCCTCACCCACCTAGAGTCACTCCTAGAATCACTCCTAGGTGTCCCTAAATTCCCTTACAGGTTTTAAAGGTTTTCCCTATTATGAAATTGCTAATTCAGTTTAAAATTAGAAAGCTCTTAAATGTAGATTCTTTACTAAGTTGACTTCCCGCTTTTTCCCTTAAGTTCCCCTTTTTCCTTTTTATGTTATCTATTTTCCCTAGTTTCCTACTTTTTTTATTTTCCCTCTTTCCCCTTTTACTTAGAACTCAAAAAGGCAGGTGTGGAATTTAACCCCTTTTTCCTTTTATCACTAATTTAGTATCTTCTTAAATTATCAAAAGATAAAATAAATAATTCCCTCTTTACATTTTATATCCACAGATTTTATTTCTTATGAATAATTTAATTTCTTATTCCCTTCATGTTACAAAATTTTATGAAGATCATAATTATTATTTAAGTGATTTTTATTTTAAATTTTATTATTTTATTTTATTTTATCTATTTATTTTTATTTTTTTATTATTATTTTTTTAAAGGTAGACAAAATTTTACCCCTAGCGAAATTTTAGACTTAGAACTTAGATTTTGTACTGGGCGACATTTAATTAGGGAAATTGTTTTAAAATTTCTTAACATGTTATTTGTCTTAGGGCCATCCAGGTTCATCCCTCTATCATCATCAACGCGACGTGCCCTTCAGGATGCACTAGGTGCTCCAAGGGTGCCACTCGCCTCATATGTTCCTTTGCGTGACGTGCCCTTCAGGATGCACTATGTGCTCCAAGGGTGCCACTCACCTCTTGAGTAATTGGTAGACATCAATAACCCCTGGAGTCAACACTCCACCAGGTGAATGTGTGGGAGACTAAGGGATTCTAAGGAATAAGGCCCCCACCTTATTACGCGCCCCTTAGAATCATCATGAGAAACTCTCGCAATCTTCCCTCACGGCATCATGCCTCCTCTCAAACTAGGTAATCGTTAACCTACAGTTCGAGCCACAACAGGAGTGCTAGTAGGTTGTGGCAGGGTTGTTGTCCACACCTCTCCCTCAACATCTCTAGTAGTCATGTGTGACCCCTTTACTCCATATGTGAGTCTGGTTGACAAGCTATCGTCAGCCTGCATCATCAACAAATCATGTCAGAACATATCCATATCATATCATCCAGTCAAATGCACTAAAATCATAGTAAAGCAATCAAACCCCAATGGCACACTCCTTAACTCAATCCGGAGTCCAAGGGGTTCAATCGATGCCTCTGCATCCTCGAGGTCCCAAAACCTTTCACACTCAGTAAAACCAAGTCAATATCACCTGTCTATGTCAATGTAGTAAAATAACATATCATCAACCCATAATGCCTCATAATCAAAATCAAGAGTTTTAATAGCATAATAATCTAGATCACTTGCGAGAAAGTGTCCTCAAAGAATAAGTTTGCTCAGTGCACCAGAGTGGGATGTTAGAGTAGACATATCTGTGTTGTAGAATAGACATGCCACGGATCTGTAGGAAATATTTGAAGAATATTGGTACAAGTTGTGACATGTTTTTCAGTGACATTTGTGATTGTGATAGAGTTGATATAGTGACAATGGCAGGTTGTCTACAGTTGGAATTTATATTTCAGGGTGGTTGGATGAGGAAAGGATAGGTGGTTGTATCCACGTTCCAATTGTAGCCGGATAACATAGGGGGTTGTAGCCTACTTATGGTTGGAGATAAAGAATTGGGGAGTTGGAGCTTCCCTTAGGTTGTAGCATGAAAATATAGGGGGTTGGAGCCTCCTTCTAGTTGCAGCTGGAGAACAAAAGAATTTGGTGCTTCCAATGAATGTACTTCTTAAAGACATATAATAAAAAGTGTTATGTGGTTTTCTCCTGCATTGGATTTCCATGTAAAAATATTGGTGTACTATGTATGTGTACGATTCCTCATTGTTCATGGTTTATTTACTCTACACTTATTGAATGATATTGGTAAAATGATCATAAAGTTAACAACAATTATATATAATGTGGTTAAAAAGGATTAAAAATCACTATTACTGATTCACCCCCCCTCTCAGTAATCCAACAATTGGAATCAGAGTTGGTCCTTCAAAAGACAGTTTAACCACTAGAAGGAGATCATGGATTACTCTAAGATTGGGATACCATGGTTTGATGGGGAAGATTATTCCTTCTGGAGTAGAAGAATGAAGACAGATATACAAGAACTAGGATTTGATGTTTGGGGATCATTAGTAGATGGATACAAAGCACCAACCACTTCTCCAACGAATAAAGATGGAAAGAAACTTGAAAAAAATAATTCAAGAGCCACAAGTGCACTCATGAACGGTCTAAATAAATCAGTATACACCAAGGTTATGCATTTTGATTCCGTGAAATAAATATCGGACAAAATGAAGAATATAAAAGAAGGCGATGAGAAAGTAAAGGAAGCTAGACTTCAAATTTTCAGAGAAACGTTCGAACAGTTGAATATGAATGAAGATGAAGACATAACATCATACTTCCTACGAGTTGATGAAGTAGTAAACAATATCAAAGGTCTGGGAGATGAGATAAAGGAAACGGTTGTTGTCAAAAAAGTATTGAGATCCCTACCAATGATATTTGATTCAAAGGTTTCAACACTAGGAGAGTGGACCTAGCTACAATGACCATGAATGAGTTGCATGGGACACTCACAACTTATGATATGAGGACATAGAAAGAAAATTTGGTCACAAAGGAAGCATCATTCAAGGCATATAAAAATACCAAGAAAAATAAAAAGAAAAAGGAAATGTTAGAGAGAAGCAGCATTGATGTCTCAGAAAACAATGAAGAAGTAGCCAATTTCGTCGGGAGGTTGAAAATGGAACCGGAAAATATAAAGGTAAGCTTACATTGATTTGTTTTAATTGTGATGGTATTGGTCATTTTGTTAATAAATATCCCAATAAGAAAAATAAAACAAATGAAGAATATGACCCTAAAAGGAAACAAATACAAAAAGGCACAAGGAACAAAAATAAAATTTTCAAGAAAAGTATTTGTACCAAAGAAGATAGTTCCTCATCTAACAAAGATGAAGTCAGCGATAGTGATACAGAAAGGGTATCATTCATGGCATTAGAAGAATCTGATGAAGAAGGATCTAAAGAAGAATATGAAGAGGCAGCAGTTGATTACAAGGAAGAATTGTTGATTGCCATAGAAGTTATAAAAAGGGAAAAGAAGAAAAAAAAAGTTACTTCAAGAAGACCTAAAAATAAAAGAGGGAGTTCATAATTTCAACTCTGAAGAACTAGAGCAGATGGTCACTAAATTAAAAATCCAAGTAGAACAAGACAAGAGAATTGAGGAAACACTCAGAGAATAGTTAGAAGAAAGAAACACGATCATTGGAAGTTTGTAAGTAGAGATTGTCATATTGAGAAAAGATCTTCAAAAGAAAAACATGTAGAATAGCTCTAAAGTTTTGGATGAGATTATTAGCAGTCAAAGACCACATCATGACTAGTCTGGACTAGGATAGAACTAGACAGAAAAATGATCAATCTCCAAAACAATAAATCAAGAAAAAAAACTAAGAAGCTACGTAGAGATAGTCAAAGGATCTCCTGAGAAGGAATAAGACAAGAAGGTTCATAAGGAAGATCACAGAGATACTACACCACCCATAAGATTCAAATTTCAGAATCAACAACAGTCGAAAATAAAAAGGCCTCAAGAAGAAGAAGGATCTAGAAGTGTAACTCATTTTAGAATATCTACAACTCCCAGGTATCAAACTATCTTCTTTGGACTATGTTATTCATGTAACATTTTTGGACATAAGGTTGTAAATTGCAGAGAAAATAGCAGGAATAGAAAAAACCATGAGTTATGCACGAAATGGTTATTCAAGAAGGACTAGTGAAACACAAAGAAGAAGCTACAACAAGTTTGAATCCTTGAATACTCAAGTGGAATGCTACAAGTGAAAAAACTTTGTACATAAGGAAAAATATTGTAGAATGAAAGTTCCTCCAAGAGAATCACAACAATTACAAACATGAACCTTAAAGAATATGGATAAGGAAGAAGAATCAATACAACAATGAAGAATTCACACTTTCTCTACAAGCTCAACACAAGAAACATGGTTGGTATGTTGGCAATGGTTGTTCAAAGCACATGAGAAGTGATAAGGACGGGTTTCTAACATTGAAAAAGAAAAGAGAATCATTGGAAGAGGCACATTCAAGATTGGAAGCAAGGATGCTAAGGCATAAAATGTTCTACTAGTGGAATATATGAAACAAAATCTTCTAACTGTAAGCCAAATGTGTGACCAAGGTCACAAACTTGTGTTTGATTCTCAGAAATGTGAGATAATAAAAGTAGATTCAGGCAGAGTGGTGGATACATTTGTAAGAACCCCAAGCAACATATATGTACTAAATGAAATTGGAAAGGAAAAATATTGTTTAGGAAAGAAAGATGAAGTTTGGATATGGCACAAAAGAATGGGTCACATAAATTTTGATCATCTTTTCAAGGTCAACAAAAAGGAAGTAGTCAGAGAAATTCCCCAGTTCGTGAATCCAACAAACACATTGTGCGAGCATTTTCAACAAGGAAACCAAACCAAGACCAAGTTCAAATCAAAGGAATAATCCACAACAAAACTACTGGAAATTGTACATACTAATCTAGTTGGACCAACTAGAACAAAAGGGTTGAAAGGTGAGTAGTACTCTATGTTATTGGTTGATGAATATACAAGAATGACTACAGTTTATTTTCTCAGGAAGAAGTCAGAGGCATTCAAGAACTTTAAGATGTACAAGGAGATGGTTGAAAATCAAATAGATTCGAAAATCAAATATTTGAGATCAGACAATAGAGGAGAGTTTACTTCAAAGGAATTTATGGACTTCTTCAGTTAGTATGGAATAAAGAAGCAATTCTTTGTTGCTAGGAAACCACAGCAAAATGGGTTCGACGAAAGGAAGAATAGGACAGTACAGGAAATGGCTCAAACTATTTTAATGGATTCCAAGTTGGCAGGTGTCTTTTGGGTAAAGGAAGTGCATACATCAGTTCAGATTCAAAACAGAGGAATGCCTAGAAAAAAAATGTCTTAAAAATCCCTCCGAGCTATGGAAAGGAATATCGGCGAATGTGAAGCACTTCAGAATTTTTGGAAGCAAATGCTACATTAAAAGAGAAGATGGAAAAATGGGAAATTTTGAATCTCGTGTTGACAAAGGCATACTTGTTGGGTACTCAAGCACAAGGAAAGTGTTGGGCCCATGATATGGTTAACTAATGACGATGATTAGATCCTTTTTGGCCAAATGTGTATATGCATTTTCTTGTTTTGAAGAGTTTTGAAGAGCTTTTGTTTCTAGAAGCCACCAACGGTTAAGATGCATTGAATGCAATTTGTTGTTTTTAGAGGAGGTCAACCTCTCAGCTTGTAAATGTATATATACCACCTCAGTGGTCAGAAAAAGTGTTAGAGTTAGGGAGGAGTTCAGAAGAATAGTTAAACTTTGTTTTTCCAATTCCAAACATATTTTGCTAAAACTGTGTTTTTTATTTTAAATGTTGAAATTGTGTTAATTGAGCTCATGATTCGTCCTTGAAGAGTAGCCACGACCTGCTGGGGGGGCTACCAGCAATCTGGGTGAATATTTAGTTAGTTTTCTTGTGAATTTGAGTAGTGTAATCATCATTTTGTTTGTTTCCTATACATGAGTTTTTATTGTGTTTATTTACTGTATAAATTGTTGTTCATAATTTAATTACTTTAGTTCAGTTTTGCAGGTTATTGTGGAGGCTAGTGTTAATATGAAATGATCTTTTAGTTAATAGGAAATGAACTTGCAAGTTCTTAGCTACTAATCCTGTGTATAATTAGATGATAGCTAGGTTTTTCATACGATGAAATAGAGTTTAAAAACAAAGTTAAAACAGAGTTTCTAGTTCATGGTTTCTTTGGCAAGTTTCGGTGGATGGATAGTTGTTAGTTTTAGCTTTCATTTTCAGTTTGCTTATCTAATTGTTGTTTAGTTTTTCTCATTTAATTGTTAGTTAATTTGCTCATTTAATTTCTTGTCATATTCTGAAATAGGATTTAATTTATGTTTTATGAGTATTTCCTCTTGCAATTTGCATTGTTAAAATAGGATTAATTTAGTTTACTTTATGCAATTTCCTTTTCTAGATCTAGGTTGCAATTCTAATTCAAAGTTGATTATTGAGTTTAGTTTTCAATTATGAATCTAAGAAGTATGAATTTGTTTAATTAGCATAGAATGCAATTGAATTTCATAGAATAGTGTTTTTGTATTGTTGATGATTAATGCATGATTAAATAATCACATGGATATGCAAGGTAGTTGATGTTGCTTCTATAATGTCTAAGTTCTTATTGGATTGTATAATTCACACTTTTTACTTTGCTATCGAAGTCAATATTGAGTTTATCCCTCTCAAGTTATCATTAATTGTTAAATGTCATCGTGATATCATAAGACACCGAAGACATAACCATCAACACTATATTTGAGTTTTCTTGTTTTTATAGATTAGACGATAGTTTTCTTGCTTTTGTAGATTAGAGAATAGTTTTCTTCCTTTGGTAGATTAAAGAATAGTTGTTGATTACTTTTATTGTCATAATTCTCTGAATCTAGTAGACTAAGATTTCCTTTCATAAATTAGAAGTAGTTATGAAGTTTAATTTAAGAATAGAGTTCACTCGCTTATTAGTTTCATTAGTTTCTTATTGAGTAATCTTGATTAGGTTACTTGTTGTAGAAGTTATCATAGGTTAGTTAGTTGCTTGCTTGTCTATTTTCTTTCATAGGATAGTTGCTTGTATATTTACTTGCTTTAATAGGATAGTTGCTTATTGAATTTGAGTAGGTTAATTAAAGTAGCATTGCTCATTAGGTAGATTAAATAGATAGTTTCCTTTTGCTTATTGTCATGATTAAGTTAGTTTTCTTTAAGTAGGGTTTTCATTTGCTTTCTTAGGACTATCCATCGATCCTTTGTTCAAAAGTTACTTAGGGTAAATAGTTTAAGTTTCTTAGTAGGGTTTGATCATTAATAGCCTTTTCCTGAATATATTAGTTCTCATATAGCCCATTTCCTTAGTTAGACTATATTACCTCTAGCCTTTATTCCTTGGCACATATAGTGCTACAACTCTAAGTTTACTTACCCCAGGTTGACAATTTAATTGAGGTTTTTTTAGTGTTTTTTAGTGCATATAGAACACCCATCATTTTTTACGTTGTTATCGGGGAGTTGTCTCAAGGTAGGAAATAATTAGGAGATAGATAATTTCTAAACCTTAGCATTAGTTTGGTGGTGGGGAGACTTTAAGACGAGAGGTAAGAACCTGTGCATCCGGTATAGCAGGTTCCCCCAAAACCAATGGTAGTTTTTATTTTTGTTTTTGTTTGCTTTCATGAACATACTTAGAGACCCAAAAGGTAGATACATTAAATCTAAATCAGATCATTCAAACAATTTTCCTTTCGACCTTTTTGGGGGAAGGAACGTTCTACTCATAAATGCCGCAGACCGATACCAAAAAACATGAGCTAGCTCAACCCAAAGAGATAAAGTAGTCTCTGAATAAACTAACACAGGGAGCACTATAGAATAGAAAATTGAAGCATCAGTAATATTGGGACAGGAGGCAAGACCACTCGAGCCTTCCGCAGAACCAAACAATACAACCTTTGTTTTCTTAACACCATCAGGAGATCCTAACTTTGAAGACATCATAGACCCTAAGCAAGTGAATACCTTGTTTGGTAGTTCAGCCAACATAATTGTATCTCAAGTTGACATGGAAACTTTGGCACCAATAACCTCAACCGACTCGAGTAGAGTCCCAGACAACCAAATAGTAGGAAGACCTTCCCATCAGCGGGATACCTTGTTCTCTTCAAGAATAAACCCACTTAGGTACTCTCTTTTTGGAAACCAAACTAGTATGGATGATTAGGAGGATCACAACAATGCAAGACACGGGGAGGAATAAGAAGATGGAAACTAAACCGAAACTACCTTCGGGTTTCCAATTTTGGACACCACCCCAAATGTCAATATGAAAAATATTTCCCTCTCAGCACTGCCCACCTTTTACTGTAAAATCAATGAATACCCAAATACCTTCCTATTTGAGTTCGACATCTTGTGTAGAAGCTACAACTACTTACAAGATGCCCAGAAACTAAAACTCTTTTCTGCCACCCTCAAGGACTCTGCACTAAGATGGTTCATGGGGTTGGGAGAATCCAATATTAGGTCTTGGGAAGCCATGAAAGATATATTTCTTAAGTACCAAAACTACTACAAGAACAAGGAGTCTCGTAATGATATTTTCAAAATCCAACAGTTAGAAGATGAGACCCTCGAGGATTATATGGAATGGTTTGGTTATATCTCCCAGAAATCAAAATATCATGAACATCCAGATGATGCAGTTAGGGCTCTTTTCCTTAAGGGGATTTCAAAATAATACCTAGAGATACTTAACCTGATGGAATCATATGACATCTCCCATAAACCATCTGTGAAATGTGTAAAAATTAATCAAGGAGTAGAACTAAAACAGGAAAGAATGTTCAGGGCCCTTATAATAGAAACTTAAAACCAGTTAGTTCAGGTGGTATCACAAGAGAAGAGATAAGGAACCTTTTAGAGAACTTCAATAAAGATATCTTAAGCACAATAGGTTCCCATTTGGACACCCTAAAAATTAAAAAGAAACAGGAGGAAAATGCAGCAATGAGCATATATTGCCCAAGATGTAGGAGGAAGCATTCCTCAAGGGAATTCCAATTAGATAACATTTCAGTTTGTGCCTTCTGCATGGAGGAACACTCAACTGAAAAATGTCCATCATTGCCCAGTTTGTTAGCCATCTATAGGAGTGGGGATCATGGGGAATCCTCTTATTCACCTATGAGGCCATGGCAACCTAGGAACTAGCCCGCATACCTAGATCCACAATCTCAAGTTCCACCCTATTATCAACAACAACAACAATGGAACTCACCAAGTTGTAAAAAATGGTCTACATAGGACCAACACCCTTGGCTTCAAGGATGGAGAGGAGGACATAACCAAGGTAACCCTCAAGATCCACCTGTCCCTATGCCCAACCATATGTATCCTCAGTTTCCACCGAACATCCTGCAGCTTCTGTCAAGTTTTGTTCCACCACCTTTACCTCCTATTCCACAACAACAACCGCAATGATATTAGAATGAAAGCTCCCCAAGACTGACATTATTACTGGCACAACCAGTGCCCAATCCAAATAATAAACCATCTCAACCTCTTCATAATGTTGGGTTTCAAACTTCCCCTTGTTCTTGAATGTTTTATGAATTTTCTACTGTACATATGTAAATAATTTTGAATTTTGTTGATAAGAAATTCTAGAGATTTCTATAGGTATTTATCTCACCATGAGTAGACAGTTTCAAGGAAATATAAAAGAAGAATTTTCTTCAAAACATTGCTATATTTGAACCTTGTTGTCTATTAAGCATCAAATGAATAATGACTTGCTCTAGATAGCCATATTTTTGCAAATATTTCCATCTTCTCTTTTTCTTAAGGCATTTTAAAAATAAGTTGCTCTTGAAAACCTTCACCACTATATAAGGAAGTGATACCGTAACCATCAAGATTAGAGGTCACTCATACAGTTTTCCAAATAATCTTAAGTGAGTAAAGTATCTTTATTAAAGAGTAACAGGGAGGTTTGATTAGAGGTTAGCCATGGAAACATCACAATAACTTACAAAAGAAGAAATTGAGTTGAGCCTAAAGATACATTTTTGTTCTTTCTCAATGGTACCATCCACTACACACTAAATAGATTGATTATATCATATATTTAGATAGGCCATGTCCGCTTAAGTAACCCTTACATCAAGAAAATCACTAAGGAATATAACAGAAAGTCATCCTCTAACATAAATACCATCCCAATTAAAAAAAAAAACAAATTGTTTTCAGAGTTGTCCCCCATCTTCTTGCACAAAGAAATCTTATACTAAAATCTTAAAAGATGGAGGGCCAGTCTCTGAGGGTGTAAGAGGATAACCCACTGGGATACTGAACGGGTCTGTTGGAAGTGGGTACTAGCCTGTGGTATGACGAGGTAAACCCACCGGAGTACTGAACAGGCTTGCTGGAAGTGGGGCATTCTACCTAGCGAAGATGGTAATCTGAAAAAAATAAATAATAAATTTAAACTTGTCCTAATGTACGGCATTACTTGTAGACAAAACTAACATGAAGTATGTATGGTTAAGTTAAGGTTAATGAACTCCATAAATTTTCCATTGGGAACTAACTTTGAGACTATCTTGAAACTCGCTTGCCTACCTCTTCTTATATATAGTGGGGCCATCTTCTAACCGTCTCGTTAGACCAATCTGTGAAATTTATATCTACACTTAACAAGATGGAAATCTTCGACTACTGGGAGAACTGACTAGTTTCCTATATTTTTTATTGTGAGGTGTCACAATACTTAGGTGTCGGGGAGGGTTTCATGAGTTGACAAATGATAACATTGCCTAGAAGAAGTGAATTTTTGTAAAACTTATGTGTATTGTTTTCATGATACAGGTTATTACATTAGCAGTCATTTTATTTTTTTGAAATGTTAATCCTGTGTGTGCTATAAATTGTTGTACATATCCTTAACATACCACTTTATTGGTTTATTTTCATTACAGGATGTTCATTGTAGGATTGAAATTACATGTCTTATGTGAGTGGATTGAGTAAGCATGATGGAAAAATCAATAATAATAGAACACTCTGCCTCTGATCCTAATCACTGTGACTGTCAAAACCATTCCAAGATTGTAGGTTATCCATTACAGAAGGTAAAACTGCATTTAGCACAGAGGTACCATATGGAGTGTCGTATGAAGTGTCGTATGAGGTGTCGTATGAAGTGTCGTATGAGGTGTCGAACGAAGTGCCATATGAAAATATACACCTGTAACTGTCCACAATTTTAGGTAACCAGGAATCAATGGCATTTAATTGAATTAGTTCATAGAAATCAATATCGAATGATGCAAACCTTAGACATATTCATTATCAAATGTCCAATTCAAAAGAATTGGACATTGATATAACTTTGTATCATTATGATTGCCCCCAAAAATGCCTTCAAATTCGAATTCACTCACACATGGAAACTCATGCGTGCATGTGTGCAACCAATTCCACCCTAAGAGAACTCATAAATGGAATTGGGTTATCCCATTATTCCTCACACTCAAATCTACTCATTCTGATTTACCTCTTCTCATTTGCATTCACCCCTGTTTTTTAAACACGCACAACCTCTGTTCATTTTGTTCCCCTGTTTCAATTGCCCTCAGCCTTTGTTTAAATCGTGACATTCCTTGCCCCGATTGCACCAATACTCTATGAATTTCTCCTTTTGAACATTCATTCACACCATCATGATGCCCAAACGGTATGAAATGTCTTCCTATGCAGACCTTTTCGCCATCCCTGAGTTTGCACAATGTAGGGAAGTATTTGTGTGCACAGGCTAGGGGTCGCTTTTGTCCCACTTGCAGGGCCACGACAATGGAATATCAATGAAATTTTCCCTCATTTTTTATGGGAATACAATGCACATGGGGTCTCTCACCTTTGGGGTCTCAGAGGAATCCATAGATGCAGCCATGAAGCTTCCAAGAGTGGGGGATATATGGTTCAAAAACCATCAGTTGCTACGATCAAGCTATAACAGGGTTTTTAAACCAAAATTCCATAACATCTCTGGAGCTAAGGGATACTCTAAGGAGTGGATAAAAGAGGAGCTAATCAACCTTCTCATACTCATCACCAGGTTTATCACATGTGAAGGTAGATATTCTACCTTTAAAGCTTGTCACTTTTGATTGTTAGCTCACTTTCAGTTCAATAAACCATTGAATTTTCCCTTCTATTTTTTAAAGAGATTAGAGAAGATGTCCTCTCAAGTGAGGAAGAATGTAACCAACCCCCACAACATCCCCTTTCACCATGGCTTTATCAAACTCCTTGTTTTAGAAAAATTGGAAAAACAAAGGCAAACTTGGGATGAGTTCATTTACCAATTTGCAAACCCTCACTTGACAATCAAGAATAGAAAAAAGACACTGGATTTAAGGACTATTTCTCCATCCAAACCCCACTCTCCGAAAACTCCAAACCTTCCTACACAAACCATTTCTTTTCTGAAATAAAAATCCAAGAAGCTTGTTGATACCCCTGCAGCCTCATCAGGAAAAAATACCAAGAAATCTATTGCTAACCCTCTGATGCCTTCAATATCTCTTGATCCCACACCCAAAAATCTATAAGAAGTAATTCAAAAAGACTTTCCTACAGTTCCCACAAATAGGAGAGGAGCTAATCGATGTCATAGAGTATTTCTTCAAAAGAGTACCTGCAATCCAAGAGGAAAACCTTATGCAAAACCCCTGACTACTTCAGACCCTATCCAAGTGTCCTCCAATCTTGAAATTCCTCAAAAAATACTTAGGGAAGTGTCTGCAAACGAATTGAAGCCTCAAAGGAAGACAAAATCTGAACCTACTTCTCCTCATCAACCCCCTATTACTCTTACCTCACAAAAGCCTACCCCATATCCTAAGAATGATAGACTTTCTACATCTTTCAAGGGATCTAAGCCTTACTCTGAGATATTTGATCATGCTCCAGCCATTAAGAAACTACAACAAGATAATTTTTAGTTGTTGCAACAATTGGAAGATAGGAAGACTATGGACACGCATCTCCTCCAAGCAAAGGTGAATTCCCTTCAAAGATTAGTTGACGATATGCCAAAGCCAACCGCAACCTCAGGACACAATTGAAGCAACACAAGAGGCATAAGACAAAATGTTCACGGCAAGAAGGAGAAGCTTCTAAAGTTGATCCTCCTTAGCAAGCTTAGTCATGAGGGGAAATTTCTTTTTGTTTGCAGTGGGACCTGCAAAATCTTAGATGTGGGGGTAATGTTGGGCCCATGATATGGTTAACTAATGATGATGATTAGATCCTTTTTGGCCAAATGTGTATATGCATTTTCCTATTTTGAAGAGTTTTGAAGAGTTTTTGTGTTAAATCATCGTGATTCATACTAGGTATGTATGATTTATGTTTTACGATGGTTTTGAGTATAATTCAGCATGTTTTAATGATTCCAAGAAACTAATTCGCATTTTGTGTGTCACAGGGAAACATCACAGCTCATTTTTGCATCCAACACTCTGTTCGGTAATCCATCCGGCACTCCGTCCTGCACTAAAACCATGGGCGATTTGATGGTTATCATATCGGTGGCCAGCGATGGGAGAATCAGATACATGGGTTTTTCTTGTTCTCGTGGATTCCAGCTACTGAGCTTCTGACAACTTGATTTGGGTTGTTATGCTGGGCAATTATTGGCTCACATTGTTTCTAGAATCCACCGGCGGTTAAGACGCATTGAATGTGATTTGTTGTTTTTATAGGAGGTCGACCCTTCCAGTGGTCAACCTCTCAGATTGTAAATCTATAAATACCACCTCAGTGGTCAGACAAAGTGTTAGAGTTAGGGAGGATTTTGGAAGAATAGTTAAGATTTGTTTTGCCAATTCTAGACATATTTTGCTAAAACTCTATAAAACTGCGTTTTTTATTTTAAATGTTGAAATTGTGTTCACTTAGCTCGTGATTCATCCTTGAAGAGTAGCCACAACTTGCCAGGGGGGCCACCAGCAGTCTAGGTGAATATTTAGTTAGTTTTCTTTTGAATTTGAGTAGTGTAATCGTCATTTTGTGTATTTCATGTACATGAGTTTTTATTGTGTTTATTTACTGTATAAATTGTTGTTCATAATTTAATTACTTTAGTTCAGTTTTGCAGGTTATTATGGAGGCTAGTGTTAATATGCGATAATATTTTAGTTAATAGGAAATGAACTTGCAAGTTCTTAGCTACTAACCCTATGTATAATTAGATGATAGCTAGGTTTTTCATATGCTGAAATAGAGTTTTAAAACAGAGTTTCTAGTTCATGGTTTCTTTGGCAAGTTTCGGTGGATGGATAGTTGTTAGTTTTAGCTTTCATTTTCAGTTTTCTTATCTAATTGTTGTTTAGTTTTTTTCATTTAATTGTTAGTTAGTTTTCTCATTTAATTTCTTGTCATATGCTGAAATAGGATTTAATTTATGTTTTATGAGTATTTCCTCTTTTGCAATTTGAATTGTTAAAATAGGATTAATTTAGTTTACTTTATGCAATTTCCTTTTCTAGATCTAGGTTGCAATTCTAATTCAAAGTTGATTATTGAGTTTAGTTTTCAGTTATGAAACTAAGTAGTATGAATTTGTTTAATTAGCATAGAATGCAATTGAATTTCATAGAATAGTGTTTTTATATTGTTGATGATTAATGCATGATTAAATAATCACATGAATATGCAGGGTAGTTGATGTTGCTTCTATAATGGCTAAGTTCTCATTGGATTGTCTAATTCACACTTTTCACTTTTCTATCGAAGTCAATATTGAGTTTATCCCTCTTGAGTTATCATTAATTGTTAAATTCCATCGTGATATCATAAGACACCGAAGACATAACCATCAACACTATATTTTAGTTTTCTTTCTTTTATAGATTAAACGATAGTTTTCTTGCTTTTGTAGATTAGGGAATAGTTTTCTTGCTTTGGTAGATTAAAGAATAGTTGTTGATCACTTTTATTGTCATAATGCTCTGAATCTAGTAGAATAATATTTCCTTTCGTAAATTAGAAGTAGTTATGAAGTTTAATTTAAGAATAGAGTTCACTCACTTATTAGTTTGATTAGTTGCTTATTGAGTAATCTTGATTAGTTTACTTGTTGTAGAAGTTATCATAGGTTAGTTAGTTGCTTGCTTGTCTATTTTATTTCATAGGGTAGTTGCTTGTCTATTTACTTGCTTTAATAGGATAGTTGCTTATTGAATTTGAGTAGGTTAATTAAAGTAGTTTGTCGTTGTCATTGCTCATTAGGTAATTAAATAGATAGTTTTATTTTGTTTATTGTCATGATTAAGTTAGTTTGCTTTAAGTAGGGTTTTCATTTTCTTTCTTAGGACTATCCATCAATCCATTGTTCAAAAGTTACTTAGGGTAAATAGTTTAAGTTTCTTAGTAGGGTTTGATCATTAATAGCCTTTGCTGGAATAGATTAGTTCTCAAATAGCCCATTTCCTTAGTAAGAATATACTACCTCTATCATTTCTTCCTTGGCACATATAGTGCTACAAATCTAAGTTTACTTACCCCAGGTTGACAATTTAATTGAGGGTTTTTTAGTTTTTTTTAGTGCATATAGGACACCCATCAGAAATCATACAAATGCTTCAATCTGAGGCTCAAAAAAATCGTGGAAAACATTAATGTGAATTTTGATAAGACAGGTGGACGAAGGATAAAAGAAGAAGGTAAGGATTCAATAGAACATATTCATGTAAAAGAAGTAAATGAAGAAGAAGTAGCAGAAGAGGAAGATAATGAAGAGCAACCAGAATAAGAGAATGAACAGAAAGATCTTCAAGTACCTATGAAGACACCTAGTAGAAAAATATAGAAGAATCATCCATCAAGTCATATATATGGAATAAAGACACAAGACTTGAAGCCAGAAGAAGAATTTGTTCACTAGACTAGCTACACCTAGCACAATATCCATAATTGATCCAAGTAGTTTTGAAGAATCTAGCAAGGATGAATTCTGGATCAAATCCTTGGATAAGGAGTTAGACCAGATAGAGAAGAATGACACTTGGGAACCAATTCCAAGGCCAAGAAACAAAAATTTGATCAGTACAAGGTGGGTCTTCTTTAACAAATTGAATGAAGATGGACAGGTTACAGGAACAAAGCAAGATTGGTATGTAAAGGATACACTCAAGTTGAAGGTATAGACTTTGAAGAGACGTTTTCCTCAATTTCCATAATGGAAGCAATCATATTGATCCTAGGTTATGCATGTTTCAAGAATATTAAAGTGTATCATATGGACATGAAATCAACCTTCCTAAATGGGGATCTCGAGGAAGAAGTCTACATTGAGCAACTAGAAGGATTTAAGTTGTCAGAGAATGAAAATTATGTTTTCAAGTTCAAGAAGGCCTTGTATGGTCTCAAATAGGCCCCTAGAGCATGGTATTCCATACTAGAAAGATACTTATAGCAACAAGGGTTCAAGAAGTGGAATGCAAACAACAACCTCTACATCAAGGTAAATCATGATAGTATTTTTTTAATTGAAGTTTATGTTGATGATATTATCTTTGGAAGTGATGATGACAGGATGAGCCAAAAATTTGCAAAGGATATGTAGAATGAATTTGAAATTTCACTGCTTGGAGAATTATCTTTATTTTTTGGTCTTCGAACATCTCAAAGCAACCAAGGAATTTTATCTCTCAAACCAAGTATATCAAAGAAATGATAAAGATATTTGCAATGGAAGATTGCAAACCAGTCAAAACTCCTATGCAAACTAGTTGCAAGTTAAGTAAACATGATGATTCAAAGGCTACATATTAGAGGAAGTAGCGGTCAATGATTGGCAGCTTACTTTATGTGACAGCTTCCAGACTATATGTGGTGCAGGAAGTTGGACAGGTGGCATGATTTCAAGAACCACCAAAGGAATCACATGTTTTTGAACTAAAGAGGATATTCATATATATCAAGGGTACATAAGAGTTTGGATTATGGTATCCAAAAGGGAAGGAACTATCACTTATTTCCTACACAGATGTAGATTGGGCAGGTTGGATTGATGATCGAAGAAGTAGAAGTGGAGTAGCCTTCTACTTGGATGAGTGTTTGGTATCTTGGCTAAGAAAGAAACAATCATCGGTATCATTGTTTACAGTTGAAGTAGAGTATATTGCAACAGTAGCATGTTGTACACAGGTCCTATGGATGAAACAAACATTGAAAGATATGTATATTTTAACCTTATACGATATTTTACTACAAATAGATTTTCAATAAAAGAACAGAAAAGATATAATTTAAAATACACACATTACACAGATATTTTTCTCCTAAAAACCCAAACCAGGAAAACCAGTGTATTTTATATTCATTCACAGTGATACATTTTTACAATACAATATACATATAGGAGCCAGTGACATCCAAAACCCTAACCCAATGACCTGGATTAGTCAACAACCCTAATTCCTTAACCGAAAATAGAAAATAATTGTCAAAAACCATGTGCCTAAAAACCACCCAACAATGGACATGAAAATCGAGGTGACACAAAAAACAAGGTTAAAATGCAACACATTTCCCGAGGCAAAAAAAATCTCAGGGATGCTACCCTCGAACCTCTCAAACCCCCCTGCATGCCCAACACAATGTATCAAACACTAGCATTAGTCATGCAAATAATATAACACATAACCAATGAGATATACAAGTTGAGCATGATGAGCCCATTATGATATTTTGTGATAACACAAGCATCATCAATATCTCAAAGAATCTAGTAATGCACTCCAAGGTGAAGCACATTCTAATCAAGTTTCATTTTCTAAGGGAATAGGTTGTAGAGAAGAACATTAGAGTTGAGTATTTTGGTAGAAAAGAGAAGATTGTATATATCCTTACTACTTCCATGGGAATCTTTTGAGTATATTCACGAGAAAATCGAAGTAATTTCTTCCCCACAATGATTTTGGAATGTTTTTCTTATATGTCATAGATTTACACGAGGAAGCACAATGCAGAGGATAGAGGACGATTCATTTAGGGGGAGTATCCCCAAGGAGAGTTTCATCAGGGGAAGAAGCCATGAAGGGAAGCTACCCTTTCCCATTGATGTCAAAAGGGGAGAGATTAATCAGATGCATGAAGATAACACACAGAGGCATGATTCCAAGGGGAGCATAAGCACCATGACTTCAGTGGTGCATCAGAGTGTTTCCATCAATTCTAAAGGGGGATATTGTTGATTAATTGGGTTGGTTTTCATTGATTTCAACCCTTGAATAAATTCTGGTAGTAAATTTAGGTAGCCCCAGAGATGTGGTTAAGGAACCTGAATTTGTCTGAAGAACAATGTAATGAATATCAGTGAATTTGTAGGAAACACTAGAATAGATGGATAGTACATGTCATTTCGTTTCCGGTGATATGTGGTACGTCATGTAGTTCCTCACGATTGAGAAGATATGGCTTAGTGAAGTTGGAGAACCCTCATGAGTTATCTAGAAGCACCTAGAAGGTCAAAGAAGTGAATTATTCAAGCTACTAGAAGAAGTTTACTAGTGAAAGTGGTTGTAACTAGGATTTGATCATGAGTAAATTTGTTGCAATAAGAAAATAATTAAAAATAAATTAGTTGCAATAAAAAGTAGTGAGTTTACTATTTATGGTAAAGTGGTTGCAAGTGGGTAAATAGTTGAAAGCAGGTTATCCCTAAAAGAGGGAAGTTGGGTAAATTAGTTAGAATATAACCCCTAAAGGAAGCTACTTGGAGAATATAAATAAGAGATCAAGGATCTCCCATTATGACCCATTGATCACATTGAATATCTCTTTTGTGAAATTTTGCAGGCAGGTATCATTGACAAATCTAAAGCAGTGGGTCTGAAGTAGTGACGAGAGAATTTCCAGGAATCACAGGGTCGTGATTGTGAGTGATGAACTATTGAATACATCTGCAGGTTGTGGTACTAGAAGGATGCAGACATCCACCGGCCATAGTGGGACAAAGCATGAATACCTGTGAGTTTACTGAATACAGAGTGTGGATATGTTTCCAAAGATGAATAAAAGGAAGGTCAGATCTATCATCAGTGACAAGTTCCAAAGCTGACAAGAGGCTACACGAAGGACTAACCATGAGAAGGTACAATAGAGCTATCTACAGTAATAAAAGGTATGTTGTATGCTTATATTAAGTATATCTTTGGTGAATTCTTGGGGTATATCCATGGCAGATTGATATTTTTCCTTTGAGGGACTACTGGTTTGTTGACGGGCAAATTTGACATGTCGTTTGCTGCAACTAGTCCTGCAAAATCGTGTGTCTGTTTTTTACGCCTTTCCAAATTTTATTTTTTGTTGCTCATAAATTTATTTTCAGCAATCCAATATTATTTTTGGATCAATCATATTGAACGTATTTAGATAAAAAAATCAATCCATGATCAGATCCATACCAAATAACCAATAATAGAAACATGTGAAACAAAACAAAAACCCTAAATTAATAACCTAAAAATTGTGAATAAAACAAAATCTAAAACAATAAAATCAAAAAATGAACTTAAACTAACTATTTTCCTTTCAAATATGATCTTAATTCTAGAAGCTTCAAGTTGATGGAGACGAGAAAAATATTAATTTTGGTTTTTCACAAAATCAAACAAATGATATATAATTATATTTTTTATTATTATTTTTATTTTGAAATGAGATGCAAAATGAAAAAAGAATTTAATTAATTAATATCACCAAATGATTTTATGAAAATGAGAAACCAACCAAGATATTATTTGATGAATTATTGAACCCATTATTCAAAATAGTTGAACTTGCTAATGAGCAAAAGAAAGAACACATAATCATAATTTAAACGAAAGTAAACAGTTGATAAAAATTAACGTTTTTGTTTAAATTGAGATTTCTATGCTCGTTTATAAATTTTGACATATACTCTTGTAATGAATGTCTCATACTATAGTGAATGTCTTAAGTTTGTCTCAAAGCAAGCCAAGGTATGGAACTATTTGAAAAGGTTGATTCTGTAGCTCATTATAATTATCAAGATTCTAATGGGGGGCCTTTAAATTTTGTAAAAATTTAGGGGGATTTGTTGGGGCCCAACAAATGGAGACTTACTGGGTGAAGCAGTCATCTCTAATCTGGTAAGATTTCATCTCAGGAAGAAAATAATAAGACTTGAAAAATGATTTAAGCTCTCTGAAATAAGTTCACTCTAAGACCATATAGTATTAGGATAAGCTCAATGTTATAACTAGACAATAGAATTTTCTTTGCAGGGGAGTATAACCTGAAATAATTTATTAATCAAAGAGTCACGATGTTTATAAAAGAACTTCAATACCGTTGACAGATCCACTACTGCCAACAAGTGTCCATAGCCTCTGTAGGGATGTCATTTAACCCACTCAAATACTTTAATCCCATCCAATAGTTGTATCTGTGTGATGTATACTTCCATAAAAGTTAATTTAAAATCATATACCTACTACCTCTTGACCCGACATTGCTTCGTTGCCAGCAGACCTGTTCAGTACCCCGAAGAATTTGTCCTGGTATCATGTGTGCATTGACCCACTGCCAGCGAGCCTGTTCAGTACCCCAATGGGTTTACACACACTTCTCACACATAAGTGCTTTCAACCCTCTTATGCCACTTTTAAATAGTAATACAATTATAGATTTATTGATGACAAAGAGAGCAGGGTGATACTAGGGGTTAATTTCAATACAGGTGAATAGTTGATCATGTTATTTATTTTCTTTCAAAACTAGAAGTTTTATCATGGTTTAGATATTTTAGATTTCATTTAAGAAATTATCTAGAGAATGGGGAATCACTTAAAAGTGATTCCTTAAGAATATGGATGGCGTAAAAAGTTTAAATATCATCGTAATTCTTAAATATTTAAACCATATCTCTGGTGTAATACTCTGGCAAAGACAATTTGAGGACAAAACGAAAGTGACAATTGACTTAAAAATCAATTGTTTGAGCTATATCTTAATACCATTACCTCTTTGAACTATTTCAAATTGGTTGAAAAACACAAGTCTTAAAATAAATGCTTCCTTCAACAATTGCTCTTTGATCAGAAATATATCGATTCAAAAGGACAGACAAGAAGAAAACTCATTCAAAACAATCAAAGAAAACAAAAAACACACAACAAAACAAATCAAATTTTATTAATGGGATTCAAAATCAAAAGTACACAAAATCAAAACAACAAAAGAAAACTTTTCAGGAAACAATTTTGGCCAAAGATAAACTTGAGCTTTTGGATCCACTAGCATCTCACTATAAAATAAAGGAAGAACTAAATCATATAAAATATCATGTGCGAGCAAGTTATTTTCTTAAGATAGTGATGCATGAGATGTTACTTTGACCAAGCATTATTATTAAAAATAAAAGAGACTAAAGAAAATAGAAAAATCCTCATTAAGATGAGTGCAACCCTACTCGTGGCACCTTGGGTCAGGGTTGAATTTGGGTGAATTGATAGTTCAAATTTACTTGTCTCTTTACTTTCCATTTTAAAATTTCCATGATGATAATGTGTTTTTGAAAATAAATATTGAATGAAAAAGCAAAGAGAAAAGGATTAAAGTGGACTTCCCTGACAACATTCATATTATGGTTCTCTTGGTGTACCCACTTGTGTTCATAACTGCATTATTTCAAAAAGAAACATTGAGAAATAAGACTAAAGGAAACCTACTCCTAAACCTACTCTAACTACTAAACAAATCAAAATACTAAGTGAAATCATGCTTCCAATGTAGCCATCGGAGTAACTCCAATCCTGCAAAGACAAAGAAATTTCCAATTAGTAAGATGGATTGAAGTGTTTCAGAAATAAAAATAAATACATCATACTTACCTTTACCTTTATGTTCTTCATTTAGAAACAAAGTAAGTATATCCTTACCATTACGTCGATTTTTTTTAATATGTGAACCCTCTAGCCAATATGCAATCATGTCATGATACAGATCACAAAAGCATGGAAGAATGTAACTAGATTCAGAAAAATTGTCAAAATTATGGGGACCTGACATAACCATCAACCAAGATGGAAATTCCCCATTCTCTTGACAATTCTCCACCTGCTCACAAATTTCTTCGCATGGAGGATATGCAAAAAACACGTCATGCTTACCCCCTAGATTTTCAATAAGAAACAAAGTAAGCATGACTTTACCATTACTTTGAAGATTTTTTAGATATTAATTATGAAGCCAATCTTCAATCCTATCATGAAACGTAGAATCCAAATTATCACTTTGATCAGTTAGATCTACAATTGATAAACACATCATACAAGGATTCATTATAGAAATCAAATTGTTGGTTTGAGCATTCCTTTTCATGAGATGAATTGGTTCCAAATGTGCAGTAGAATCATGAGATCTTAATGTAATCAATGAATGAATATGAAGTATGGAATATTTGATCTCCATAATGAATGCATTATATTTTTCAAAAATAAATTGTGTATAATCATCTTGCAACATATCTTTTTCCCATGCGAGTGATGAAAGTGAAAGAGCCTCAAATCTGACTTCATAAATGTTATGTTTGAAATTAATTTCACCAAATATTGACATATCGAAAATATTAGATCATGATGGAAAAGAGTACGATACCGTGGATAAAATACCATGCACAACAAAATCTTAGAAGACAACGTGATATAAAGAGTAAAATGAATTAGAAATGAGCACGTGAAAATATTCTCTTGAGCTATGATAATTAACAATGGTATTCTCAAGACATTCATCTTCACTTGCCTTAACACTTTCACTCTCTTTTGGTGATAAATCCTTCAACATAATATGATCATCTAAATTTGCCTCATGTATGATAGACAATTCAAAACTTTCATGACAAACATATAATCTTTCATGTGGATAAGGTATGATTTGTGGATGAAGGTTTAATGTTTCTTCTTCCAATTGTAGATCTACATCTCTAATATGTCTCATTGGAATGTTAGAATGCTTTAGATCATTTTCATCACCTAAGTGTTCTTTAATAATTGAGTCTAAGTACTGATTAGAGAAAGAGTTAGAAAAATATGGACATATACCTAGACCCACAATAAAATCTCCTTCCACGATAGTTGAGGATTGAAGATGCAAGGGTTCAGAGGAAAAAACAATTTGATTGTCAGTGAGAACATTTTCAATAGATTCTACCTCCCTTGCTTGTTCAAAATTTTCGAATGGATTCCTCTCATCCTGCGAACAAAATTCTTCTCGCAATTGAGTGATAGGATTTGAACCGATTCATCATTCGCAATTGAATGTGACTAGATGAAAGGGACGCAAGAATCATAGAGGAGATTTAGTACAAATGACATGTCATCAAGATTAAATTTACAGAGAACGTGATGGATTCTAGTTGAAAAGTCTTCTGGAGATGAATTGTCATTGATTAGTAAAGTCTATAATTATTCACATAATTGATTGTAATTATATTTTTCAAAAGCATCTAAAAATTCATCTACAAACTGAAACCAATCAATAATGTGATGTGCTAGAAAGGACTCAAACCAATGTTTAATCCGACCCCTGAAAGTGAAAGAAAACAATCTGCATAAAACCTTTAAATCAGAAATGTCATGCTTGATGCATTTACACCAAAACTTGTTAAGATGGTCTTTTGAAGATACATCGCCCTCACCATCAAAGGTGAGTTTGGACAAGCGAGAGACTGTCTCGTTGGGAATATCAAGTAGTGAGAAATGGAAAGCATGTTCCAACACAGTGATTTGGGGAGCCATGGGAAATTAAATAAATTTGAAACAAAGACTCCTACAAGGCCATCTTGTCAGTCTGGTCTACCTTCTAGTGCATTTCAAGATGACACAAAAGAATAATTTATAAATCTGGAATTATGACAGGCTGAGGGGTAAAACATTTAATCATTAAAATTACCTCGGCCCTCCTTCTAGTGTCATTTGTTGACGGGAAAATTTGACATGTCATCAACTGGAAGAATAGATACGGTCCGAGGTTGTCTAAATAACCCAAGCCATTTAGTGTAACCTATTCTGATTGGTTTAATGGCTCTGTTAGCCAATTAAGGTCCTAAAAATAACAAAAGAAACAAACTAATCTAAAGCTATGATTCTAACAATTTATATACTAATTACAAGTGTTCAAATAGATATGTGAATATACAAATGATTATAAACAATCTTTATACAGTTTGCAAGGTTTACTTGAAATCTTACGAAATGAATGTTCGTAATAGTGTTTCTAACTAAGATAAAGAAAGAACATAAATCTTTTTGTTTTCTTTTCGAATGTTTAAGGATTTTAAACTAATAAATACTAAACAAATACAATTTAAACAATGATACATAAAAAGTCAAAGCTAATTTATGCAATCATCATTTCATTAATAAATAATTTAACTAAATAACACACAAACTAATCTATAGCTGATCATCGAAACTGGTATTATCTTTCTATGTTGTCTGAGCTCCTTCTTGTCCTACTTGTGAGGGAAACCTGTGATAGAACAATACTAGTACTTCCAGAATAAATTCAAAGAAGTGTTTGATGTGTTGGAGTGAAAATATAACAACAGAATGATGATTGATTAAAAATCATGTGATCTTATGATAATCAATAACTAAGAACGAGAGAAAACTCAATTCTGAGTATTGATTTTATCCATCATTTAACATTAAGAATAAATTCAATAATAATCAAATGACAAATTGATCACACATACAGAATGGAATAACAAATTATGGACAACATCTAAATACTTAACAATATGAAACACCATAGGATGACAAAGCTAAAGCTGCATCAAACATAATAATATCTCATAAGACTGAGCCAATAAAATAACATAATGGACTAAGCATCACATAGGTTTAAAGCCAATGGTGAATAGATTTCCCATATCATTTCCCAAAATCACATGTCCATACTGTGGTGCAAAAGGATTTTTTTTATGATAGACTCTTAAAGATTGAAAAAAATAATACATAAATGATAGCAATTAACCATGTATTGATAAAACAGACTAAAGCTAATTTAAATCAATGCATAATCAATTACTCAAAGAATATGAAGATATTATAATGAAAGAAAAACCATTTTACTCACAGAACAAAAGTCATTAACCTGGAATTCCATATTCGTTTTTGAAAATACTTGTCCATTCTCCCAAAGATTCCAGCCATCCGTTACTCCATTTGAAAAACAAAAAAAAATTACAAAAGAAATAATATACAAAAGAGAAAGGATAAAAATCCTCCTCTCAAATTCTTGGATCTATGGCTCTGAACTTTCTCATATATTTATACAATGAATGAATAGTTTGGGCGTCACTAATAATTTCTGCCACTTGAAATTTGCCTCGTAACGAGACACCAATATCTCTCAAATCGTGCAGTTTTGGGGGAAAATTTCTATGAGGAAGCTAAACGAGTCCATTTGGGAGATGGGTTTTCAACCATTTCTTCAAATTCTTCACAGTTTGGCTGCAATCAGTCCTGCACAATCGTGTGTCTATTCTTGACGCCTTTCCAAATTTTATCTATTGTTGTTCATAAATTTATTTGCAGCAATCCAATATTATTTTTGGATCAATCATATTGAACGTATTTAGATAATAAAATCAAGCCATGATCAGATCCGTACCAAATAACTGATAATAAAAACCTGTGAAACATAAAAAAAAAAAAAACCTAAATTAATAACCTAAAAATTGTGAATAAAACAAAATCTAAAACAATAAAATCAAAAAATGAACTTAAACTAACTATAAGTTCTAAACAAACATTGTTTATATTTTCCTTTCAAATATGATCTTAATTCCAGAAGCTTCAAGTTGATGGAGACGAGAAAAATGTTAATTTTGGTTTTTCACAAAATCAAACAAATGATAGATAATTCTTTTTATTATTATTATTATTATCATTATTTTGAAATGAGATGCAATATGAAAAAAGAATTTAATTAATTAATATCACGAAATGATTTTATGAAAATGAGAAACCAACCAAGATATTATTTGATGAAGTATTGAACCCGTTATTCAAAATAGTCAAACTTGCTAATGAGCAAAAGAAAGAACACATAATCATAATTTAAATGAAAGTAAACAGTTGATAAAAATTAACGTTTTTGTTTAAATTGAGATTTCTATGCTTGTTTCTAAATTTTGACATATACTCTTATAATGAATGTCTCATACTATAGTGAATGTATTAAGTTTGTCTCAAATCAAGCCAAGGTATGGAACTATTTGAAAAGGTTGATTCTGTAGCTCATTATAATTATCAAGATTCTAATGGGGGCCCTTTAAATTTTGTAAAAATTTAGGGGGAGTTGTTGGGCCCCAACATGGTTCTATGGTATATTTTGTATAAGACAAATCTACAATGATACATTTCTATTGTATTGGTTCTTTTATGTTGGGATATGTCATTGGGAATTTTATTAAGACATATCCTATGTTATTTGGAGTATGGATAAAGGTTTATGGTTGAGACATATTTTTATCAGTACAGCTTGTGGTTGCCTAATAGTGAGGGTTTGATGTATGGTTAATGTAAGCATATCTTATATCACACAAGATCAGTGAGACATATGTATGAAACTACTACATGGTTTTGTTAGATCTACTTAGATATTGGATGAGTATTATTTTCTATTAGATCATCAAGTTTGTGAGCAGATACAGAGAGATCAGACAGTGACCGAGATTGAGATAGTGACACAAACAGAGTGACAGAGATAGTATTAGTGATACTAACATAGCTTTGTGCTATTCCTTGAGTTGCAACAAACAGACATGCGGTCATCCGCAAGTTGCAGTAGGGAAAGGCACGAACATCTACGTGTTACAGAATAGATAGGTTGCAGATCTATAGGAAATATTTGAAGAAGATTGGTACATGTTGTGACAGGTTTTTTAGTGACAATTGTGATAGTAATAGAATTGATACAGTGACAGTGACAGGTTTTCTACAGTTGGCATTTATATTTCAGGGAAGTTGTACAAGGCAAGGATAGGTGGTTGTAGTCAAAGAACATATTGGGTTGTATCCACCTTGCGGTTGTTGCCGAAGAACATAGGGGGTTGTAGCCTCCTTCTAGTTAGAGCCATAGAATTGGGGAGTTGGAGATTCCCTCATATTGTAGCCTGAAAATATAGGTGGTTGGAGCCTCCTTCTAGTTGCAGCTGGAGAACAAAGGAATTTGGTGCTTCCAATGAATTTACTTCTTAAAGACATATAAGAAAAATCATTCCATGCTTTTCTCCCGCGTTGGGTTTCCACTTAAAAATATTGGTGTAGTGTGTATGTGTATGATTGCTCATTGTTCATGGTTTATTTACTCGGCACTTATTTAATGATATTGGTAAACTAAAAATACATTTAACACTTATATATATATATATATATATATATATATATATATATATATATATATATATATTGGTTAAAAAGAATTAAAAATAACTATTATTGATTCACCCCCATCTTAGTAATCCAAAAATAAATTAAAAATAAATTATTTTCGGAAATTGATTTATTTAAAGAAAATATCAATCTTCTAAAGTGGGTTCGAGATGATGGAATGAATACCAATTCTCACATTTACTAAAATGATTAATTCATTGCACCAAAAGGGAAAAACCTAACTGAAAATGAGTTTCATGAAGATGAAGAAGAGATTGCAAAAGAGAAGAAAAAGAATATTAAAAAGATTAGCATTGGAGCAATTGGTTGTTGGAGAGTTTTTCTACATGGGTTTTTCTGTTGGAAGCAAGTTTTGCTTCTTCGAAGATTTGGGAAGCCCACGTGACTTTCCCTTTCATATTTCTCTCAACTAGAATATTTCCATCACTTTTTCCATATATGTTTTCTAGAGGAATATTTGGGTCTAATCAACTTTGTCTCAAAATTCTTCTATCATTTTTCATGATATTCCAGGTCCAGAGGAGTAAAATCCTTGTTTGTAAGAAGAAAATACATTATATGTATAGTTTATCTATTTTTCATTGAGATTGTTGAGGCTTTCATTCCAGTCTTATTTTTCAAACATTGTTAGACTTTTCATAATTGAGATATTATTATTGATTTCTCCCACAAAGAACTATTTCAAGGCATAGATTTAATGATTTGTCAGACTTTAAGATTTTCGAGTATGAGATTTTTGGAGTGTGCTCATCATAATATTTTTCAATTTTAAATGCACTAATCATCTAAAGTTCTTTGATGACCTTTCCATTTTAATTCTCTTTCATATTTCAAAGTCATAGTTGATCCTAGGTTCACAACACTTTAAAAGGAAGGAAAAATTATCCATTGAAAGCAAACTCTGTACAAATATCTTTCAGATATATCTATTTATTTTTCTTTCCATGAATAAGATGATGTGCTTAATGAATAAATCTTTTAAATGAGAGCCTTGTTGGAATATCTTTTGGGGTTTTCTCTTTATCACTCATTCATTCCATTCATCTACAAGCATACAAAGAATCTTCCAATATATCAAGAGAGGTCAAAACCACCTCTATAAAAAAGAGGAGAGTCTTTGTTGTTTCCCACAAGATTTTCTCTCAAATGTTGGTCATTTTTCCTTGACTGAAAAAATGATCAACATTTTTGGTGACCATACTAGGGAACAATTCATTTTCAAGAAATATGATATGTTTTTGGGATAATATATTATTGGAAAACTAGAATCTATTTAGTTGAAGTTTAAAAAAAAAAAAGATCTGGCATATTGATGTAAGATGAATTGGGTTCTTGAAAATCTCATTCAACGAACTTCTGGCGGCCTTGAAGATATTTTATTAGAGTTCTGAACATAATTAATTTATGCCAACTTATACAACACCAAAGAACAATCAAATATTTTTTAGGAGGATGTAAGACACCCAACCCCCTAAGTACCTTTTAAGGGACGAGGTATTAAAATTTCACTTCTTCTTAGACACATCGAGGTTTATTCTCGAGGGCACCAACATCTCCTGATCATCAAGAGATTTGCAACAACTGTAAGTATGCCCAAATATGACTTCATAGTCAAAATTTATGGCCTTCCAAATTTCTTGGCCCTCATTGGTTAAATTCCATCTCACTGCCACATGAAATCCACATGACTACCTAGCCCATGTGTCATTCGACATGGAAAAATCGTGGCTCCAACATGGAGCTTGCCATATGGCTCACCGACCCATGGTTCTAACCCTACAAAACCTATCATCATCGTCGTCGGGAATTTCATTCCCATGGGTTGTAAAGACCCCAACCAAAAGTTTCGACGACAATCCACTAATTAGACCCATCCTATATCTGAGGATCCTCAGACCAAGCATCCAATGACCTTAATTATTTCAGTGATACTAACTGGCACATAGGTTAACATCCTAGTCTTTGGTGTTCCTTATGCTACAGGGATGGGACCCACCATGATCCACAGTAGAGATTTAACCCCGCATGCTCACTGATAAATTACTATCATTACTCTCCATCCTTCATCTTCGTCGATGATTCTTACATTGAATTTCCATCAACACATGGTTGATATTTCTCAACCTGTAGATCCAACGGTCGAGATCTAAGAAAATATCTCTTAGGGCCTTTTTCTCGACTGGGTCCACTTTTGTCTTGACGACCAATCACGTAGTGACACCTGTCACCACTTGGACACATTGGTTGTCATGTTGTCACCTACACACCATTGTAATGTCATTTTTCTTCCTATGCTCTCGGAAGAGTCTCTCAATAATGAACAACAGAGATCACTCTCACCTAATGATAGATCAACAACTCTCATCACATCATCAATGCCTTTATCATCATCGAAATTATTTTCCAATGAAAAACCTTGTTAACCCTTCAAACTCTGATAAACAACTGAGATCTTTTTCCATGACACATCAACAGTACAAATATCCTCTTGAATCTCCTTCGTCGGAGTATATATTTGTAACTCACTCTGAATAGCACCCTATGATGAATGGTCAGGATCTCTTCACCAAATATCTAATGACAAGGATTAATACACTTGTCCTCAGGTACAAAACCGACGAGGCTCATACTTTTCCTATCATACAAATTGAAAATTAACACATGCTCACCTTTGTACACACTGGTTTCTACCTGTCTTGACTCGTCACCCTGCCACATGGCACTCATAAACCAATACAAGGTCCTTCCTAAAACATCAATTATTCTTGACGCATGGCATAATTCCCACATGACATGTGGAACAATGTCCATACCCTGCATGGGCCTATTTTCATTAACCCATTTTCGTCAGGCATACAATCCTCCTCAATTCACAAGCTTATTTCTCAAACCAATAGCTAGAAACTAATCTTCCTTTTGTTGATCTACATTCCTTATCATCCCTCAGAGTCCCTCCTTTGGTATGCATCTCCTATGGTTTCACAACTAACTTTGAATGACCTCCTCCAAAGAATGGCTAGGATCATTTTATCTCGCTAGATTGACAGTCAAGATTTGGTCTAGCCCAAGTCTTGCCACTGCACATATTAATGACCAGATCTTGTCGTCGTGCCAAATAGATGGCTAGGATCCATCCGAGGTGAAACAAGGATTTATCACTTGCCAAGGAGACTATTGGGCCTTTACCAAAAATAGATAGCTCAAATAAAATCTATTCTTTCTCTGATCAAGTGTCCAAAAATTACCTTAGAGTCTCCCCGTCGAAGATCGCCTTCTTTTTTTACCCTGAATGACACCCTGCGATGGATGGTTAGGATCTATTATCTCGTCAGATCAATGGTAAAAATTTAATATGTTACCCATACACTGATAAAGGGTCCATATATAAATTCCATACCAAATCGATAGTCACGATCCTCTAAGGAAAAACAAGGTTTTTTCTTAGGCTTAATAGTCTGGCCCAAGACTTAGCCAAATTTCATGAGGGTTTTCTCCAATATTCTTTCAAGACTTCTGAGTTATTTCGAGATCTCTCACCTGGGTCCAAGGTATTCCCTTTCCTATTGGGGGTGTATCATCCCCAACCACTTTTTGGACTATGCCACTTAAAATTTTGAATTCTGATACTAATTTAAATCATAAAAATACTCAGTAAATGCACAGATTCATACAAAATAATAATAGAAATACGCATGAAACATACATGGGAAAAAGCCATGAAAATAAATGCATAAATATTAATGCATCATATGAATTAACACACAATTGACACTTATATTTGATTTAAAATAACATCAAATGTGTGCATACCGTCCACGTTCCTCCTAGCTTTAGACTACACTGCTCATAACTCTCAGTAGTGGGTAACCCCTGAGATGGGACTAAAATCCACCTGGGTAAAGGACTCCTAAACCAACTAAGGTATCTAAGACAATAGAAAAACTCATTCATAGGTTCCAACTCAAACTAACATCCTACAGTCACTCATTCCCCACATGCTTGTCCCACCCCAGAAAGTGTGCCCCTTCTCTGCTCAACCATCCCTCGGCTACCCAACTTCCTTTCTGAGGCTTCAAAAACAAGCTGGAAAGGAAGTCTCAAATCCCTATAGCTACAGTTTGGCACCTTCAAGAATCAATTCCCAACAATTCTCTCACCTAGAGAGAATGCTCATGGGCTTGACAACCCACCTCTTCGATATCCTACGGGCCTAACCACCTGCTTCTTTAGTCCAACTCCAAAGCTAACCAGGGTAAAGGTACAAGTACAGGTATAGTAACAGTAGGGTACGGGTGACAGTTAAGTGAGTGAAGGAATGATAATAGAATGATAGGAAAATGAACTTAGTCCAAATTATTTGTATGCATGTTCCCAACTTAACACTTGTCACATTGAGAACTAGCTTGGGCCCACTTGTCCCCATCCTTGGAACTTGGGATAAAATAATTATCCATACTTTATACTTTAAGTAATATTAATATAATATTACTTTGGGACTAATCCCCCTTATCTTAGCCCCTTATCCTTAACTCTTATCCCCCTTTCCATATCTGTTGGAGTTTATTCCCCCATTATCTTTTACATGGTTGGTCTGCGATAGTGATGTGTTTTCATTAATATTTTTGTGTGGTTACATTTACATTTAAAATACAGGCATACTGTACTTTTGCATCCAGGCTCACTAGCCTCAAAAACACAAACACAAACATATATACAAAGTCTCTCTGGCCTTAAAATTGTGCACTTAAGTTGATGTGCATAGAATCCTAGAATGTGCGCACTCTTCTTTTAGTGTGCCATCCTTGCGTACTTACACATGTGCGCGCTATACTATGGAATGTGTGCAAAAAACTAAGTCCAAGACTTGATACAAACAACTCACCATCTTATATACATATGTATATTTATATTTACATTTACATTTGGGTTTGACCTAGGGGTATTACGTTCCCCTCCCCATTATTTATGCATTGTCCTCAGTGCAATATATACACATTTACAATCAAAACTATCAAAAGTCTTAAAAAATATGTGGGTACCCTTCCTTCATAGCATCCTTATGCTCCCAAGTTGCATCCTCGGGACCGTACCAAGTCCATTGGACCTTTACTAGCCCTATGGCTCGATTATGGAGTTGTTAGATATTTCATTCCAATATGCACATCGAATGCACTTGAAATTCGCCTTCTTTCTCCACCTGAATCACATTCCTATCAATGACATGATTAGCATCGGGTACATACTTTTTAAGCAATGATAAATGGAATACATTATGAATACACATTGATGTAGGTAAGGAAAGCATGTATGTTACAGGTCTAATGCTTTCCAGGATTTCAAATAGCCCACAATAATGAGCTACCAATTTGGAACAATTTTCCAACTTTAGGGAACTTATCTTGGCCTTTACTTTTAAGAACACATGGTCACCCACTTTCAATTCTCTGTGAGTTCTTCCTTTATCAACATAAATTTTATGTATATCTTGGGAAGCCTTCAAATTATGTTTTATTTTCATTATTTTCTCTTCCATTCCCCTGAGTAATTCTGGCCCAACTACTTCTCTATCTATTGGGTTGTCCCATCTTATCAGTGTGTTGCACTTTCTACCATAAAGTGCCTCAAATGGGATCATCTTTAAATATGATTGGTAACCATTGTTATAAGAAAACTCCACCAAATGAAAATAATCATCCCATTTGGATGGTTTATCCATCACATATATTCTTAGCATGGCTTCTATCACCTGATTCACCCTTTTTGTTTTCCCATCTGACTTTGGATGATAAGTTGTGCTAAAATGAAGATTTGTTCCAAATCCCTTGAATAATCATTTCCAAAATTTTGATATAAATTTTGGATCTCTATCAGACACAATGGTATTGGGTATTCCATGTAATCGAGTTATTTCTCTCATATAAATATCATATATGTTAGTTTCCTTGTGAGTGAGATTTACTGAAATACAATGGGAATCTTTGGTAAGCTTATCCGCCACTACCATGATAGAATCATGCTTCTTGCTAGTTCTAGGTATTTTAGTGATAAAATCCATTGTTACAAATTCCCATTTCCACTCAGGAATGGGAAATGGTTGTAGCAAACATTTGGGTGTCTATGCTCAGCCTTGACCTTTTGACATTCCAAACACCTGGCAATAAAATCAAGAACTTGTTTCTTCATGTCTAGCCAATAATATTGGATTTTGATAGCTGTAATATTTTTCTAGTATATTGGGTGCCCACCATAAGGTGCATTATGCACTTCTCTCAATATCATATTTTCCAATTCATGGGAATTTGGCACAAAACTTATTCCCCTGTAAATGAGAATTTCAACGTTTTCTAGCTTATAGTCTTCAATTTTCTATTGTAAATTACCTTGCTGAAGTTTTTCCCTTACCTCCATTTATTTTTTATCTAATTTTGCAGCCTCTAAAATTATATCTTTCAAATCTGATTGGTACATGCTAATGGTTGCAGCATGCATCTCACGCACCCTCCTGTTGATTGCATCGTTCACCTTGTTATCCTTGCCTTTGATATGCTTTATATCAAAGTCATATTCATTGAGGAATTCTAACCACCTACTTTTCCTTAAATTTAGAGTTGGTTGTCCAAATAAATATTTCATACCATTATGGTTTGTCCTCAACTCGAATCTTTTTCCCATGAGCTAGTGCCTCCACATATTCAATGAATTTACTATGGTTTCCAACTCCAAATCATCAGTAGCATAGTGCCTTTCATGCTCCTTCAACTTCATGGATTCATAGCACACCATATACCCATTCTGACTAAGGACTCTACCAATCCCTTGTTTACATGCATCATTGCATATATTGAAGTCTTCATTTGGATCATAAATCCTTAGTATTAGAGCAGTTGTTAATAAATGCTTCAAGTGTTGGAAACTTCTTTCACAATCCTATGTCCACTCAAAATTCACACCCTTCTTCTGTAAGGAAGAGATTGGGTGTGCAATCTTTGAGAATCCTTTAATAAATATCCTATAGTAATCTGCAAGTCCCATGAATGATCTCACCTCTGAGACATTCATTGGTGTTGTCCATCCTTCAATGTCCCTTATCTTTTATGGATCCATTGCTATCCCTTCCTCTCAAATAATATGGCCCAAATAATGAATTTGTTTTTGGAAGAATGAGAACTTGTTCAATTTGGAATACAACTAATGCTCCCTCAATACCTGTAATACCATCCTAATTTTTTTCTCATGCTCTTCCTCTGACTTAGAATATATAAGAATGTCATCCAAAAATACAATGACAAACTTATCCAAGTATTCTCTGAAAATACCATTCATTAAACACATGAAGACAACTGGTGCATTTGATAACCCAAATGGAACCATTGTGAACTCATAATGGCCATACCTTGTTTGGAAGGTAGTCTTGTTGATGTCTTCTTCTTTAATTCTTACCTAATGATAGCCTAATCTGAGATCAATCTTGGAGAATGTTTTTTCACCTTTCAGTTGATCAAAGAGGTCATCGATCCTTGGCAAATGATACTTGTTCTTCACAGTTACCTTGTTCAACTACATGAAGTCAATAAAAATTCTCAACGTTCCATCCTTTTTCTTCACAAATAATACTTAGGCACCCCAAGGTGACACACTTGGGAATATATGCCCCTTCATCAGAAGCTCTTCAAGTTGAATTTTCAATTCCTTCCGTTCTGGTGTACTCATCCTGTAAGGGGTCTTGGATATTGTTGTTGCTTCAAGAATCAGATTGATGGAGAAATCAATATCTCTTTTAGGGGGTAATCCTGGTATTTATTTAAACACATCTTGAAACTCCTTTAGGACTGCATTATCTTCAATATTTTTCACCTTATATTTAGGTGTCTCTTCCATATGTGTTGCAAATATTTGACACCCTTTCATGTAACTTTTCTTCAGCATAAAGGCTGAAACTTCTCTGACGGTTACTGCCCTGGGAATTCCATGTATTGTCCTTAAGTTTCCTTCCTCATACAAGAAAGCAAATTTCTTATTATAATAGTCTAGGACATCATGGTGTTGGTCCAACCAATCCATACCAATTAGGAAGTCATAGGAACCTAAAGATATTATGTTCAAATATTCTCTGGTGCTTAGTCCATTCATGTCCATTGGACATGCCTTAACCATCTCATTAATTTTTCTTTTAGCTCCGGTAGCCAGCTGCACCAACCAAGATTTTCCAAGATTGCTTCTTGGAAAATGAAATCTTTTCACCATCTTAGGATCTAGATAACTACGACTAGCTCCTGAATCAATTAAAATAGAAATGGTTTGGTTGTTGATCTTACCTTCCACTTCAATCATATGTGACTAAAGCTCATCTTTCTTGGTGTCTAGGGATACGTAGATCCTAGGTACATTTCTTCCCATGTCCTCCACTATATCAGCTTGTTGTACATTGTGAATAGTCCTCACTTTTTCACCTCTCTGAGGGAAATATCTGTAAATATTATCTCCTCCATAACCCCAACATTTAATAGGTGGCCTCCTTGGTCTTTTCCCCAATGTCTCAGTCATCTTGGGTTCTTTAGAAGCTGTTTGTCCCTGAGAATTATTTCAGAAGAATGATGGCTTAGTCCCCTTCTTCCTCTATTCCATATTGCCTTTCTTCTTGTCTTCCCAATCTTTTTGGAAAGTTGGTCTTCCTTTATGCTAATCATAAAGGAATTTACCTTGCCTTATATTTTCCTCCAATGTTTTGGGATCATCATATTGTATCTTGTCATTGATAAATGATGGAAGCCCACTCAAATACCTATGAATCTTAACCAGCTCATCCTTGATAAAATAAACATATTTCAGCAGCTCTAAAAACCTCCTTTCATATTCATCTATGGTCATACTCCCAAGCTTGAGTTCAAAGAACTCCTTCATTTTCTTGTCATAGTATTTCTTAGTCAAGTATTTCTTTTGAAAATACCTCTTGAATTCCCTCCAAGTAACCTTCTTCTCATCAATGTTTTTCATCTGCACAAATTGGTCCCACCACATTGATGCTTTTCCCTTGAGTTTATAGATGGAAATTATTCCTTCTATGTGTGAAGAGTAGTTATGCAATTGAAAATACCTTCTCATGCCTGGTAGCCATGCCTCCGCATCATCATCCTTCTTGTGCTCACCATCAAATGTAGGAGTCTTTATTTTGTTCATTTCTCTCTATAGCTCAATCCACCACATACCTCCTCTTATGTTTCCTAACAAAGGATGGACTCGAACTACTCCGTGATCTCCTACTGGAATTCCTTGAGGAGTGATGGTGATTTCTACCAACACTTTGTGTTCTTGTCCTCTCATCATGAGACCTGTGACTTCCTTATTTGCTTGAGTCATTCTCCTTATCCATATTATTTTCTATTATTTCCAAGCTCTCTATTAACTTTATGTTGAATCCCTCCTGCTTCTCCTTGGATTTCATAAGCCTTTCATTATCATATTTATAACTCTAGACATTATTTTGCAAACTTTTTATGGTCTCTACCAAGTTCATGCTTTCTTCCTTACCTTCTCCATGTCCATTTGAATTTGTACCTTCATTACGCATATTGACATACATCCCTTCGATTTCATCTTCATGGTTGTAATTCCCTTGTGTATTTTCCATGATTATGATATTTTTTTTGTCATATTATGATCTAAATGCTACTAACTCTGCAATATGTGCAGCCAACAAAATTTGTTAGACTAAATAATTTAACAAATTCATGAATTATGTATAATTTTGTTCCAATGATGCATCAAAATTATTTATTTTGGTTTTTTGTGAAATTAACTACCCAGATAAATTTTATGGGTGGATTTTTAGATTCCTCTATTCAAGACCTTTCCAATGACTACTCCCTTGCTCAATTCTGAGTCTTGAGAAGAAAGGTATGGTCATTTGCAAATTGCATATTAGTTCCTGCTATTCACACTTCAACTAGGTGTAAATATGAACTTTAATTATGCAATTTTTCACCTGTTCCATTGGAGTTTTGGCAGAATCCAAATTGGGTTCCTTCATAAACATATTCTAGACACTTTGGCCAATTTTCAGCCCCATCTGAGCTCCAATTTTCTAGATACAACCTACTGAAGTTTCAACCCAATTAAAAATTTAGGGCCTGAGTGCTACAAGTGTCTTCTATGCTCTCTTGTGCATTTTATGTGCCCATATTTTGTATTGACTCTTTTTTTGTATTTTATGGCTCAATACCTTTCTACAGACTACTCATGTGATTCAATCCGATTCCAGAATAGGAAGTTATGGCCCTCAAAAGTTAACTAGGTCTTAAAATTTACCCTCCATTGTTTGACCTATAACTTCCTCATAAAAGCTCCATTTGACTAATGGTTTACACCATTAGAAATATATCTCTAACCTCTTTCATTTGAGAGACAGGTACATAATGTAACTTGGTACACTTCGTTCTTGTGGTTTTCAGGTAGCTAAAAATATTGTTTAGGGCCTCAAAAATGTCCTGCAAAAAGATGACCTTCAACAATACAAAAATGTCATAGAAAATCATTGGTTTTTTGTTGTTGTAGACCACCAAACCGACTTCGCGCACACCAATTATAAATTATACACCCATATTTACCATGCGCAGTTCTACATGCGCAATGCCAAAATGTAGGGCAAGCATCGCGTACCTATATCCAATGTGCACCATTTTTCTGTCACGCACAAATATCTAGTGCGCACAACTTCTATGTCGCACACCAATACCTATTGTGCACAACTTTTGTATCAAACATCCATATTTTGTGTGAATTGCAAGATCTACACCACACAACACCAAGGTTTGTTGTGCTCACACTATGCACCAATACTCGTTGATCTCCAATAGTTCTACTTTCATGCGGTATGAATATTTAACGCACATGCACTATGCACTAACATTATGCGTGCACCTAAAATTTTGCTCTGTGTTTTTCTAATACACAATGTGCACACCTTGCGCACCAATATTATGTACGCATAGTGCCAAAATTTTGTTTGCACCATTATTTTTTTGTGCATCTCCATCTTTGCACTACGCATCACCAAATTTTAGTGTGCACAAGTGCACACCATTATTTTCTGCACATCACATCTTTTCACCACGCAATGCCAAATTTTACTATGCACACATGCGCACCACTATTTTCACGTATCACCAACTTTTATTGCGCAATGCCAAATTTTAGTGTGCACACCCACGCACCATAATTTTTCACACAACACAAATTTTTCACCGCACAACATCAAATTTTAGTGTGCACACTTACACACCTTTATTTAGTGCGCACACCTGCACACCGTTATTTTTCGCACATCACCAACTTACATGATGGAGTGCCAAATTTTAGTGTGCACACCTGCGCACCATAATTTTTCACATAACACAAATTTTGCATCGTGCAACATCGAATTTTAGTGCACACACTTGCGCACCTTTATTTTTTTGTGCATCACCACTACTTAGCGCACAAAAATATTTTCGACGCTTAATTGATTTTTCCATAATTTTGCTACAAAAATTGGGTCTTTTTCATGATTTCACCCAATTTGTCCTGTGCGCCATGGCTGCTCTGTAAACTCAAAAATTTGACCGTTTGTAGGCTCGAATTTTTCCCATTAAGAAATGGAAATTGCTTGTTTTCAATTTCTGACTTGATTCTTCACATTATCCATGATATTTTTCTCAAATTTTCTGCAATAATTTAATTAAACAAGTTGCAAACATACTCCAGAAACTAATTCTCTACAAATTTCCGCTTCATCATTCTGCTAACTCATCCCATCCAGTCTCAGTGTTGAAAATTGGTCTCTGATACCACATTATAGCATCCCTAGCCACCTAATGGGCTATGCCACTTAAAATTTTATATTCTGATACTAATTTAAATCATAAAAACACTCAAAAAATGAACAGATTCATAGAAAATAATAACAAAACATACACAGGAAAAACCCATGAAACCAAAAGCATAAATATTAACGCAACATATGAATTAACACACAATTGACACTTATATTTGATTTAAAACAACACCAAATGCGTGTAGACTTTCCACATTCCTCCCATCCTTAGACTGCACTACTCATAAGTCTCAGTAGCGGGTCATCCCTGAGATGGGACTAAACTCCACTTGAGTAAAGAATTCCTAACCCGGCTAAGGTACCTCAGACAATAGAAAAAATCAGTCATAGGTGCCAACTCAAACTAACAGCCTACAATCCCTAATTCCCCACATGCTTGTCCCACCCCAGGAAGTGTGCCCCTTCTCTGCTCAACAGTCCCTCAGTTTCCCTACTTCCTTTCTAGGGCTTTAGAAATAGGTCGGACAAGAAGTCTCGGAGCCCTGTATCTATATTTTGGCACCTTCGAAAATCAATTCCTAACAATTCTCTCACTTTGAGAGAATGATCATAGGCCTGAGAACCTGCCTCTTCGATATCCTACGAGCTTGACAACCAACTTCTTCAGTCCATCTCCAAATCTAACCAAGGTATAGGTACAGGTACATGTATAGTAACAGCAGGGTACGGGTGACAACTGAGTGAGTGAAGGAAAGATGGTAGAATGATAGGAAAATGAACTAATTCCAAACTATATGTATGCATGTTCCCAACTTGTCACTTGTCGAAAATGGGGATGGATACCATTGCAGTAGCAGCAATAGAAACATCAGAGGAAACCCTAATGTGGGAAAGAACGAGAGAGTTTTTGGATATGCAACTCCATCCAGAAGGAGGGGTTTTCAAGGAGACATCGAGAGGCACCTTTGTGGCCCTTTATAAATATATTCTTCCACCTCAATTGGATGAATAGGAACCTCTTGAACAGCTACAACCGAGGAGGGAAGCCCCAACTCATTCTCTGGTGAGAGAGAACTGACCATTCGGGACCAGATCAAATATGAGAAGGGATTATGAGTGTGGAAAGAATTGAACCCTAGCCTTTGTTGTGTATGGATTCAAAGTACAGGAACCATTAAGCTATCAAAGACCTTATAAATCTTCATCCCTTGGGAGACTTTCATCCCTCGCTCTGTTACAAGAATCGAGTTAAGATTGATGCAATATCAAGGCATCACCCTAAATATCATGCTAAGGATAGCTTTAAGATTGCGGCAGCCTTTCCCCTTTTTGTAAAGACCATTGTCAAATCTTCTCTATGCTTGCATGCTCAGGATTCAGACTCCATTTTTTATCTTAAAACCCAAGTCCACCAGGCTACAGGTATCTCGCCTTGCTTTCAATGACTAATCTTTGAAGGATGATAGCTTGTGGATGGCTCTCTACTACAGGGTTATGGGAATCTAAAAAATGAAACCATTTCTCTCACTTATCGTCTGCCTAAAGGAGTGCCTTCCTTCACTCATCTAAGCTCTGACAAGCATGTCATGAAAACAAGGATTTTTTCTCCTTCAGGGTCCAAGGCTGAAACTTCTGGAGAAAAGGTGTTTTTTGTCTCTACCTTCATTGTGGAGCAGTCTGCAGAACCTCCAACAACAAAATTTGAATATCCCCACATCTATGGCTCTTCTTTTGTCTACCAGAAAAAATCCCTCATCTATCGCTTCAACGGACTATGTCCCTCAGCATATGTGCTAAGAGAATGGGTAAACAAGACCTAGCCATCAAGTCATGAGTTGTTCTTTTGATCCAAAGGGTTCTTCATCGTCATCTTTTCCATAGAAGAATAATGCCAACGCGTGCTAGTGTAAGTTCCTTGGTTCTGGGGTAGATCTGGTCTTTCCATGAAAAGATGGTTCCCTAACTTCAACCCATTGACCATGATATCCATGACTACACCAGTCTGGGTAAGACTTCCCAATATACCTCTACATTTTTATACTCTAGATTTTTTACCTAGCCTAGGCAATGCATTGGGTAGGTTTATCAAGATAGACATAGACCAAACAAAAAAAGGCTTCATCAATTTCGCCCGCATATCCGTTGAAATCAACCTTAGTCAAGGGATTTCGGATAGGATTCTTGTATATTGGGTTGAGGATGATCCTTACATGCAGATGGTTGATTATGAGAACACTGCCTTTAGCTGTCGCTCCTGTCAGCAAACAAGGAACCTCCAGGAAACTTGCCATCTATCCCCAACCCCATCCTCATCCCCTAGAGCACTAAAAAGAGCTAATGGATGGAAAGACCCAAAAAATCACAAAAGTCACTCGAACCCTTCATTTGACAACAAAAAACACCACAAAGATGCCCCAACTCCTCCTCCTTCTATATTTCCTTCGCAGTCTTCAACAAATGCACAGCAGCCAACTGTAGACCCAAAACACCAGCCTTCGGCTTCAGCACAAAATCCTGAAGCTTTAGAAATCCTGATTCCAATTCTTGCAGTTCATCCTTTGCACCCCCCTCAAAAAGGATGAATTGAATGACATAATCATTCCCACATCCCCACTCTCAAGGACTCAAAAGCATCTTCGTGAATAGGACAATTCAAATAGTGACATAGAAGCACCCTTATCTTCAACAGCTCAAGATTTTAGCATTTCCTTAGACCATCTAGCTTTGGTGGCGAAGGTTATTGAGCCTATCTGCTCCTCAGGTTGGATTTATGTTTGAAATAAAAAAGGCAAAAAGGATTCTCTCCAGCCAACATAATGATATGATCCTTTCTCATTATCATGTAATGTTTCATCTCGCTATGCTCAGGCACTCCATGTGGCTCTCTTTTAGCATAGGCTAGTCTCTAGTGCTCCCATGTTCTCTTTCTAGGGGGTCTTTTCCTATTAGCAAGTCGATGTATCACTTTGTACTTTTTTCCTGGATTGAATAGAAGGATTATCATCTAGTTTATTTACAAAAAAAAAAAAACTTGACACTTGTCATGTTGAGAACTACCTTGGGCCCACTTGTCCCTATCCTTATAACTTAGGATAAAATAATTATCAATACTTTATACTTTAAGTAATATTAATATAATATTCCTTTGGGATTAATCCCCCTTAACTTAGCCCCGTATCCTTAACTATTATCCCCCTTTCCCTATATAGTGGATTTTAGTCCTGCATACTCTTTTACACAGTTGGTCTACCGCAATTATGTGTTTTCATTAATATTTGTGTGCAGTTACATTTACATTTACAATACAGGTGCACTGCCCTTTTTGCATCTAGGCTCACCAACCTCAAAAACACAAACACAAACATCTATGCAAAGGCTCTTTGGCCTCAATATTGCGCACTTAAGCTGATGTTCATGGAATCCTAGAATGTGTGCACTCTTCTTTTAGTGTGTCATATTTGCGCACTTACACATGTGCGCGCTATACTATGGAATGTGTGCAAAAAACTAAGTCAAAGTATTGATAAAAATATCTCACCATCTTATATACATATGTACATTTATATTTACATTTAACCTAGAGGTATTACAGAGGGTGCCTCTATTTCATCTTATCCTTCCTTTGCTGCAAGGATCCCAACATTGTGTTACACAGGTGCATACATTTGCATAAATATAAAAGGTAACCATAGCATATACAATAAGCAGAGACATAGGTTCATTTCTCAACTTAAACATAACAGGGATCTGAGTTATTTTCATACTCAAATGACTATGTACCCTTCTAGATTTATACATTACACAAGATTATCACATGTCAATACTCGCAACTATTTTACTAAATACAAAGATTGTCTGAAATCAAGGACACAAGAAATTCCATGAAAATATATATTCCATTCAAACATAAGGCCATCTCCAGAAATACAAAATCAAGCTCACAAGTCAGGTATTCATATAGATAATCTCCATACTGACCATTCAACCATATATATTTTCCAAACAATACATAGAGATAACTAAGTTACTTATCTAAAATTTAGAAGATGCTAGCAACTACTACAGGGTGTGTCTCTCTCCACCCAACCATGGGCAAGGATACACTAAGAAATTCTATAGCCATCCACCCTCATGCCAGGATATGATGTCAGGAGAGGAAAACCGGTTTCTTAGCAAGTTTTCTAGGGAGTTAATATTACTTCTGCACTTTTATTCCCCTTTTCCTTGCACCAGGGAGTTCTTCTCTCCACTCCAGTGCTTAGTCTTTCCCCAACCATTTTTATGTTTGTCTCCTCTCCCACTTACTATCCTATGTCCATTTATTTTTTTGTATTCTTCCCCAAGACCTTGTGGATCATGTTAGAATCTTCCCAATGGGTTCTCTGACCATCCTTCATTGATTGTTTAAGGAGACTACCCAACTACCAGCCTGACTAGTAATAAAATCTTTGGGGCTAAGGACATCTTAGGGTATGAATTATTTTAAATTGATAGGGTACAACCTAGCAGGGTCCTTTCAACTAGTAATAGCTTCCCTCTTGCACCATTCCTCTCATGAAATCATAACCTGTGAAGGCCATCCCTTCAGCAGTAGTTCAACATCTCCCCATTGCATTAATAACCAAATATTTACATTACATAATTTATCAAAGATCCATTTTCTTTCAATGATCACATAACAGGCATGTCTATAGTTTTGGTTAAGATAATAATTATATTTACAAACTAGGGGAAACAAGGGTCTTATAATCCCCTCCCCCTTAAAGGAACACCACCCTCGGTGTTCTATCTGCCCCAAAAACTATATATACAATAGTAAACAAAAAAGGGTATGCATGTTTCATGGAATCCTCTAGTTCACATGTAGCTTCAACGGGACCAAAGTGTTTCCATTGCACCTTGAACTGTGCAATGGTTCTATTATTGAGAGGGATCTCTTTCCTATTTATGATACACTATGGTTCTGGTAGGAATTCTCCCTCTGTATCCATCTAGATCACAGACCAGTCAATTATGTGAGCAGAAACATGTACATATTTCTTTAACAATGAAACATGGAAAACATTATGTGCTTTCACTATGGGAGGTAAATCTAATCTATAAGCTACACATCCCACTCTATTTAGAATTTCAAAAGCTCCAAGAAATTGAGGTTCCATCTTGGAACATGTTCCCATCCTCAAGGAACTTCTTCTAGGCCTAACTTAGAGATACACATGATCTCCTATTTTAAACTCTCTAGGAGCCCTGTTTCGGTTTGCATAACTTTTTTTCTGTCCTGGGCCACTTTTATATTTTGTTTTATTTGAGCTACTTGTTGGCCCATATCCTTTAGCATGTATGGCCCAAGTGTAATTATGTCCACTGGGTTGTCCCAGTTGATTGGTACATGGCATTGTCTACCATAGAGAGACTAGAAAGGACTCATTTTCAATGACTTATGATAGTCATTATTGTAAGAAAACTATACCAAAGTTAGGTATTCTTCCCATTTATTGGGATGATGCATCACATGTATCCTTAACATGTCCTCCAATACTCGATTTACCCTCTCTATTTTTCCTTAATTTTGAGGGTGATAGGATGTACTAAATGACAATTTAGTTCCAAAACCAGTAAAGAGAGATTTCCAAAATTATGAGGTGAATTTTGCATCTCTATCAGATATAATTTCCCTAGGTATCCCATGTAGCCTAAATATTTATTTCTTAAAAATATTGGCAATATCTATTGCCTTATCTATTTCCTTGTAGGGTGGACTTTATAGGGAGGTGGACTTTATAGGGATAAAGTGAGAAACTTTTCTCAACTTGTCCACAACTACCATAATGGCATAATTTTGTTTGGTTGGTTTAGGTAGTCCTATGATAAAATATATGAAGATGGTTTCCCATTTCCACTCTGTAATAGGTAGGGCATGAAAAAACCTTGTTGGGTGTTTTTTCTCCACTTTAACATGTTTTCATTCCAAACATTTATCTAAATACTTTGCTATGTCCTTTTTCATTCCTGGCCAGTAAAACAACTTCATGGTGGTTGTTATCATTTTTGGGTAACCAAGATGACCAATATATGGTATTTTATATAGTTCATCCATGATGAACCTCTTCAAGTCATCACAATTTGGGATATACATCCGACCTTTGTAGGTCAACAAGTCATCATTCAACATTTGATAGCCATCATATTTCAATCATGTGGGTTCTTGTTCTAGATATGTCTTTACAGTTTTGGAAAACTCATTTGTTTCTTATGCACTTTTGACTCTTTCTTTGATGTATGATTCATAGGTGCTTACATATTCCATGTGAATCACTTTGATTCTTCTAGTGAGGGCATCAACCACTCTATTTTATTTTCTTTTGATGTGTTTGATTTCAAAATAAAATTCACTAAGGAGATTCATCCATCTAGTTTGTCTAGCATTTAATTTGGGTTGGTCAAACAAATACATTAGTCCACTATGGTCTATCATAAGCAAAAATTCTCTTCCTAGGAGGTAATGTCTCCACATTTTTAAGGTGTGCAATATGGTAGTTAACTATAATTCATGGGTCACATAATGCATTTCATGATTATTCAATTTCTTGGACTCATAACAGATTACATTCCCTTCTTGCATGAGGACTCCTCTGAGTCCTTATTTGCAGGCATATGTACACACAAGGAAATCCTTTCTTGGGTCCTCAATCTTCAGCAAAGGTGCATTGGTCAATAAATGTTTCAGTTACCGAAAACTCCCTTCAAACTCAGTTTTCAAAACAAATTTGACTTTTTTTTTTTGAAGGGAGGTGATTGGATAACCAATCCTGGAAAACATTTTTATGAACCTTGTATCATAACTTTCTAGGCCCATAAAGGATCTAATGTCGTTCATGTTAGAAAAACAAGATCGTGGAGCAATAAAATAAAACAAATGAAGAAATAGAACACAAAAGATACACAATACAATAGAGACATAGATATATGTGGTTCACCCAGTGTGAGCTACGTCCACCAGAGAAATTTTCAAGTCCTTCCTTTATTATTATCCAACAAATGAAGGGATACAACCTACAACACACCCGTTGTAACTTCATGTTCTCTCTCTCACAGTCTCCTCACTCAAAATACAATATTTTCAATGATACATAGCCGTAATACATTTCCCTCATAAAAGAGGGTTGCCTTCTAGGGAAAAAAACCCTAACATAAATTCTAGCGTTAGATCTGCGACCTTATAATGAACGATCCAGATTTACAATGAAATTACAATATACATTTATAACGAAATTTTTCCTTCGGGGGTTTCATCCTGAAACACCCATCGAGGAACGTTGTCCCCCGAACCCCTGTCAGGGGCCCACTTGCCCCCAGACCCCGTAGAACAAGTAACCCCCCTATTCACTCGCCCGTGTGGAGGAGTGTACATTTTTCCAAGGTGTAAAGTCTTCATGGGGTATAAACAGGGTTTAAAACAAATACCTTTGAATCAGGAAGATAATCAGGTTCCACAACCAACAATCTCCCACTTGTATACTGATCTCAACAACTCCACCGTTGTTGTATATGTTGGACTATGATCCTTCTTAGACCTGGAAAATTTATCATCTTCATCTTCATTCTTGAAGACCTACTGAAACTAAGCAGGAACTCAGTTTCTCCCTACTCCTTTTGTTAACATGTCTGCAGGATTCTCGCTAGTGTGTATCTTTTCCAAGTTCAAATGTCCATCTTCCAAGATGGATCGTATGAAATGGTACCTGATTTTTATATGCTTAGTATTTGAATGGAAGGTTGAGTTCTTTGCAATATGAATGGCACTCCCATTGTCACGGTACAACATGCCATTCTCCTACTTCTTTTCCAATTCCTCCATAAACCTCTGTAACCAAATCATCTCTTTATTATCCTCTATAGAAGCAACATACTCTGTCTCTGTTGTTGAAGGTGCAACAACCTTTTGTAGTTTCTAAATCCAACTTATTTGTGTTCCACCTACAGTAAAAACATACCCCGTGGTTCTCCTCCTGCTATCTTTATCACCTGCCATATATGAATCAACATATCCCTATAGAATAGTGTTTGAACCTCCAAAACATAATGCATGAGTAGTAGTGCCTCTAAAATACCTAAGAATCCACTTTACTGCCTCCCAATGTTCTTTATCTGGATTGTTCATATACCTACTCACAACTCCCACTGCATGTGCAATATATGTTCTTGTGCAAACCATCACATACATCAAGCTGCCAATTGTTGATGCATAAGGGACCCTAGACATGTATTCTATCTCCTCATGTGTCTTGGGACACATTTCCTTAGTTAATTTCAAATGGATGTCCAAAGGTGTACTAACTGGTATTTCATTCTTCATTTTAAACCTCTCCAACACCTTCTCTATGTACTCACCCTGAGACAATGTCAATTTGTGATTTTTCCTGTCTCTTGTTATTCTCATACCAAGGATTTTATTTGCAGCACCCAAATCCTTCATCGCAAATGAATTAGCTAATTTCTTCTTGAGCACATTTATATCTTGCATATTAGACCCTGCAACAAACATGTCATCTACATACAATAGCAAGATAATACGGCTTCCATTTTCTAGCCTTTTAAAATAAACACAGTGATCAAAATGACATCTACTATAACCTTGTTCTGTCATAAACTTGTCAAACTTCAAATACCACTGCCTTGGAGCATGATTTAGGCCATACAATCTCTTATTCAACCTGCATACCAATTTCTCCTTCCCTTTGACCTCATACCCTTGTGGTTGCTGCATATAAATATCTTCCTCCAAATCCCCATGGAGAAAAGTTGGTTTTACATATAACTGTTCAATATGAAAATATTCTACTAACACAAGACTTAAAATTGTCCTAATTGAAGTCATTTTAACAATAGGAGAAAATATTTCATCAAAATCTATACCTTTCTTTTTTGCAAACCCCTTTACAACAAGTCTGGCCTTGTACCGCTTGTTTCCTCCATCTTCTTCCTTCAACTTGTAAACCCATTTATTCTGCAATGTTATTTTTCCTACAGGAAACTAAACCAAGTCCCAATTCTAGTTTTTTACCAAGGAATCCATTTCCTCTTTCATGCCTTGCTCCCACTTCTTTTCAGTGTCTACCTGCATTGCCTCTTCATAACATTCTGGTTCACCAGAATCTGTCAACAATAAATAATATAATGAAGGAGAGTATCATTCAGGGGGTCTACTTAACCTGGTAGATCTTCTAACAACACTTGTAGGAGTTTGAGTTACCTCTTGATCCTTTTGTTGTACATTTTGATTTTCTAGTAACTTTGGAATTTCTTTTTCATTGATCTCATCAAGCACTGTGTATTCTGGTTTTTCTTTTTCATGTTTCTTTCCCTACAACTGATCTTTATACATGACCTTCTCATTGAATATGACATCTCTACTCCTAATTATTTTTTTATTTTCATAATCCCATAAGTGATAACCAAAATCATTAACATTGTATCCAATAAAGGTACACTTCTTGGATTTTGCCTCAAGCTTTGTTCTATTTTCTTTATCAATATGGAAAAATGATTCACAACCGAAAGTCTTCAAAAAAGAATAGTTTCCCTTTTTACATGTCCATGCCTCCTCTGGAATTCTACCATCCAAAGAGATTGAAGGTCCTCTTTTTATTAAGTAAACAATAGTATCTATAGCACATACCCATAACTGTAAGGGAAAACCAACATACAATCTCATACTCCTTTCACACTCCATGATTGTCATGTTCATCCTTTCTGACGCACCATTTTCTTGTGGTGTTCCTGAAAATTTATTCTCTCTACGAATCCCATGGTATGAACAGTAATCATCAAACTCCTTGTTGCAATATTCACCTCCATTTTTTTATCTGAGACACTTCAACCTTTTTTTTGTTTCATTCTCAACCAAAGATTTCCATTTCTTAAAAGTATCAAAAACATCATATTTTTGTCAAATTCAACAAACCCAAGTTTTTCTAGTTGCATCATCAATAAAAGTAGCATAATAATGAGAACCACCAAGAGATGATAACTGAGTTGGTCCCCATACATATGTATGCACAAGCTCTAACCTTTCACTCTTCTTTTCTTTTTTGACTCTAAGAAATCTGACTCTCTTATGTTTTCCATAAACACAATGCTCACAGAAATCCAAATCAATGTGTTCAAGATCTAGCAACAAATTTCTTTTGTGAAGTATATGCATCCCCTTCTCACTCATGTGTCCAAGCCTACGATGCCACAATGTTTTATCCACTCATGTATAAGCTAAAGAGATAGAAGAGTTAGTATTACCAGTACATAAATACAATGTACCTACCTTATCTCCTTTTTCTATCACCAATGATCCTTTGGTGACCTTCCACACCTTATCTATAAATATGGATATACAAACTTCACTTTCCAACTGCCATGTTGAAATTATATTTTTCCTTAGATCTGGAACATGTATTACCTCTTTCAACAACCATTGGTTTCCATTTCTTTTCTTTATTGTTACCTTTCACATTCCAACAATTTTGCATGGTGCATCATCACCCAAATGAACCTGTCCAAAATCACCTTGAAAATAATCTAGAAAATGTTTCCTATGGGGTGTGGCATGAAATGAAGCCCTTGAATCTACTACCCAAGACTCAGAAATATTATCTACATGAAAAATCAAAGCATCTTGTAACACATCACCTGTTACATTTGCTTCCTAATTTTTCTCCTGATGTCCATCTCTTTGCTTTTTTGAAGCTCTACAGTCTTTCTTCAAATGTCCTTTCTTCCCACAATTTCGGCACTCTATCTTTCCAAATATGGATTTGGATCTTCCCTTCCTAGAATTCCCACGGTTCCCTAATCCTTTTCCTCTATCATTTTGTCTTCCCCTGTTCTCCATGTTTAATGCATTACCTGATGTCACACATGTGCTTTTCCATCGCATTTCCTCACTAAGGATAACACCAACAAGATCATCAAATTTTAAAGTGTTTGAACCAGAGACAGAGTTACTTACAGCCATCACCAAGATGTTCCATCTTTCTATCAATGAGAAAAATATTAGAAGAGCCCTGACCTCATCATCAAAGTCCACTTTTACATAACTTAGTTGATTAGTAACTGTATTAAATTCATTTAAATGATCTACAACATACCCACCTTCTGACATCTTCATATTAAATAATCTATTCATTAGAAATGCCTTATGTTTTTTTCATACAGTTTATCCAATGTGTCCATCATCTCCTTCTTTGTCTTTTCTTTTGAAATATTGAAAAACATTGATGCTGCCAAACTCAGCCGTATCACTCCTAGTGCCTTTCTCTCAAGAACCTACCATTCTTCATCCTTCATGGCCATCGGATTCTTTTTTATTCCACCTAATGGTAGGAATAGATCCTTATGATGTAAATAATCATCCATCTACATCTTCCATAACTGGTAGTTTTGGCCGTTAAATTTCTCAACCCTAAACTTTCCATCTTCTGTCATTCCTCCCACTCGAACCAGGAACCCTCTTTTCCTGCGAGTTACCTTTCGCTCTAATACCAGTTGTTAGAAAAATAGGATCACGGAGAAATAAAATAAAATAAAAATGTGGAAATAAAACACAGAAGATACACAATACAATAGAGACACAGATATACATGGTTCACCTAGTGTGGGCTACGTCCACCAAAGAAATTTCCAGGTCCTTCCTTTATTATTATCCATCAAATGAAGGGATACAACCTACAACACACCCGCTGTAACTTCCTCTTTTTTTCTCACAGTCTCCTCACTCAGATACAATATTCGCAATGATACATAGCTATAATACATTTCCCTCATAAAAGAGGGTTTCCTTCTAGGGAAAAAAATCTTAACATAACTTCTACCCTCATATATGCGACCTTATAATGAATGATCCATATTTACAATGAAATTACAATATACATTTATAGGGTAAATTTTCCTTCGGGGGCTTCACCCACCAACCCCCATCAAGGAACGTTATCCCCCAAACCCTCACCAGGGCCCGCTTGCTCCCGTACCCCCCAACCGGGGGGATGGACCCTCGAACCCTGCAGAGGGGGTAACCCCCCTCTTCACTCCCCTGCGTGGAGGAGTATACATTATTCTGGGGTGTAAAGTCTTCATGGGGTATAAACACGGCTGAAAACAAAGACCTTTGAATCAGGAATATAATCATTATCCACACAAAAATAGGTCACATATTTTGGTGTAGGCCAATCCATAATGGATTTGATCTTATTAGGATCAATTTCCACCCCTTCCTCAGTGATGATATGGCCTAAGTAATGGACTTTTTTTTGGAAACATTCACACTTACTAAGCTTTTCATAGATCTTGTGCTCTCTCAATACTTGAATTACTAACTTGAGCTGCTCCTCATGCTCTTCTCTACTCTTAGAATAGATTATAATACCATCAAAGAAAACTAACACAAATATTTCCAAAAACTTGTTGAGCACATTATTCATCAAGCACATGAAGGTGGATGGTGCATTAGTAAACCTAAATGGCACCACCATAAATTCATAGTGACCATACCTCATCCCAAAGGTTGTTTTTTGGATCTATTCATCCTTAATCCATATCTTATGGTATCCATACCTCAAGTCAATCTTGGAGAAAATTGTAGCATCGCTTAACTGGTCAAATAAGTCATCAATTCTTATCAAGGGATACGTATTATTAATTTTCATTTTGTTGAGTTATCTATAGTCTATGCACAACCTGAGTGTGTCATCCTTCTTCTTCACAAACAAGTCTAGTGCCCCTCAAGGAGACACACTAGGATTAATATAACCCTTGTCCAACATCTCCTTCAGTTGTAATTTGAGCTCAAATAGCTCTGGGGTACTCATCCTATAAGGTGCTCTAAAAGAAGGGTTTTTTCAACAATAGGTCACATGGATGGTATATGTTATTTATGAAGACAATAAGATTATTGGTAAACAACATAAGATGGTCTTACAGTTTTCAACAAATGTTCAAAAATAATTCATTTTTGCAACCTCACTATGGCACTATTATTATTTCATAATGGAGGAATGTCTTCAAAGAATTTCCAATAAAAAAAGACTATCAACCATGGTTGGGAGTAATCATATGAGTTGGATATGTACATGGATACATTGGAAGTCTACTTCTTATTGAAAATTATTCTTACCATGCACATATAGCACTACACTTTCCATATTTGGCCTTACTAGTTTTAGAATGTGATGATATCATAGTTGACCCTACCACATTTGGAGATATTCTTTATGTTCCAAACATGTGTGGTTATGGATTCGATACTTTGGCTTATTTTCATGTGACATCTTAGTTTTTAGTTCACAGTGACATTCATGGGCCTATAACCACTTGTTCACATTGGGGGGCCTATGTGCTTATTCACCTTCTTTGATGTAGCTTCTACTCATATGTCTGCAGGATCCTTGACACTACTACTTACATATTCTTCCATAGATAAGTCTCAGTCTGTTATTATGGATCTCTACTTTCCACATTATTATGTTGGTATATATTGGATGTACTATTTCTTGTTGTTTCAACCTCAGGGACAACTTGATACACTCTTTGTACCTTTAATTGATTAACGTGTTACATTGGATCTTTCACTTTATGATCTTGTTTTACTTTGGATGCTCTACAATTGACCTATTTCAACAGCCTAGCACACCAACATCAACGTCACTATACTTAAACTAGAGGCCACCTTTACTAAATTGTGGAACCATGTTGGTGCAAGCAATATGAAGTTTAGGTCCCTTGCTTGATATTAATAGGGGAAGTAAATCGTGTGTTGTAAAAAATTCTCTTATTGGTCTCATTTTCAACTCGAGGAGGGGTGTTATAATTATTGGTGTAATTTATACATGTGGCCATGGCCCATTCATATGCATCATTAGTGTACTTGTAATCATGGCTAAGGCCATATTTACTCTTATAAGGTTGAACTAGTCAACTTTTATATGTAAGCTCAATAACCATCTTAGAGAGTGTGCCCTTACTTAACTAGACCGTAACCCTCTTAGGATAAGTCCCTACTTACATGAGTGGTATAAATAAACCACTCAAGCTTCACTTGTATCAAATTCAAAGGGGTCATGATTCAAACCAATAAATTATGAGTATGGATCAGACCAACAAGTAGAAGAGTGTTTTTTTATCACATAAGTCAAGCTTGAAGTTTATGAAATCTGAGTCGACCAATTCAAGTTTGACTTGTGATTTCCCAATTTTGACTCACCCATGCTTAGGAAACCTATAAAACTTGTTTTAAGTGAAATTCTACACACTCTCTAACTCTTTGAGAAAACTTCCTCTCTATCAATTAATTGCAAGTGACAAACTAAGCTAAAGGAGAAACAACTAACCCATATAAGGCAGTCACTGACACTTTTTGGCCATCCACCAACACTATTGGGAATATAGGGCATAAAAATTGTCAGGTTTTCAAAGGTTTTACTTATCAAGTCATTGTTGCAAGCCTCTTATAGCTTATTTTTCACCCTTGAGGGTACCCTTACATGTTGTTTTTGTCATTTATTAGTTGTTTGTTGTTTAGGGTTATAAAAACGTTTTTTATAATTTTTAGGGGTTTTGTAGTTTATTAGGTTTGTTTCAGATGTTTAAATGTTGTATATTATTATTAGAAACCTTCATTGAAGAAGATAGTAGTGATTACCCTTGACCTATAGGTTTTCACGGTAAAACTTATAGATTGTTTACAATGTTTTCGTGCAACAAGTAAACCCTAAACATAAGAAAAAAATTAAACAACAAGAAATGAACCCTAAATAAAAATAAAACATTAAACCAATATAGTGAAAATTCCAAGGGAGAAGGAATTTTCTTGGGCTCACTGTGAAGATTCCAGGTTCAAGTAAGCTTCTATGTAAATTTTACAAGAATCCTTGTAGTGGTGACATTTTTAGAGTCAAATACCACCTTGGCCATATCCTCATCCATGACATTTGTTCTTTCTTACATGTTGACAAAGATGTTAAACACATTGAATCCAACTTGGTTGTTGATACCCTCAATGAGGTTAAATCCAAGAAAGTAAGAATAAATGTAGAAATGGAAAATGTCATATGGTTCCCAAATTTATTCTAATGCCCCCTTGGCACCACCCTTTGTTGAATCCTCAATGTCAGGCACAAATTTTCCTTACATGCCTCAAATTCAAAACCAAAATTTGCATCCTCCTCCCATTCCTACAAGTTTGAACACTGGAGATGGAAACTTCCCATGTCACACTATTGTCCCCCATCTTGTTCCCCTCACTCTCTCTTGTGGTATCAATGTTGGGGCATAGTGTGTAGGATCACCTTACTACACCGTTCTAGGAATTTGATCCAACCTTTGGGATAGAAAGGGGGTACCCTCAGTTTTCCTTAAGTTATCTTCCTAGCCTATGACACTAAAACAACTTTTTCCATAAACATCCTATTAAGGGTACATGTGTGAAATCTAACCAAAAATGGTTATTCACTTCATTAGATCATTTTCCCCTTTTATTACTACTACTTCTTTCAATTTGGGAACGTGACCCTACTTGAGATGAATCTACTACTACGGGTGACTAGAAATGTGCTACTTAACCAGGTGGCACTTGAACAAGAGGGGTAATCTCCTAAGGTGGACCTCTCTAGGGATATTTAATGGCATAATCCTATACAATGATGAGAAGTGGCCATACTCAATAATTGAAGGTTGGGGGGATGGTACCCCATAATGGCCTATGGGAAGTGGTTCTAAGACCCTGATCAAAACTAGGTTGTCTGTGACATATTTCAATCAATAAAATCCATCATGGTCCCTCCTCTACAATGCAATATTAGTTATTCAAAATATCATAATGGATCAAATTTGGACCATTCATTGCATGTTTCACACCTATGAGTTCTTGGTGGAATACCAAATGTCGATCTTGAAGAACATCCCCTCCACGATGGAATGTAGACATTTTATCTCAATTTGGCATAATGAGTCCTCTTGTACCAAGAATAGAGACATTCACTGATTATTGTTCTCTGATCTTTCCAAGTTTCCCTTTCCATTCCATATTTATTATGATAGACAAGTTTGCATGCTTATTTAGAGTAGATAGCTTTTATACATATGAAAAAAACTTTAGGATTCAATGGTGGTTTGCATATGCAAGGATACCAATTGAGGAAACTACCTTTTCTCTCTCCACAATTCATATATTTGAGCCACATTTCATGACATTTTTAAATTATAGAGGCCTACCTCCTCATTAAAAGCATGTATGTCTAACCTTTGCAATAACTTTGGACCATTTATCATATGTCAATCTCTACCACCACCATTGGATTTGCTTGAATAATTCAAAATTCCTAAAAGGAGGCCCTGACTGCAAAATCAAGGTCGATTTGTAAATCGGGCCAAAAAACAATTTGAAATACTTGAAAGGGGCCTTGCTTGCAAAATCTAGGTCAATTTGTAAATCAATCCAAAAAACAATTCGAAAGGGGGGAAACACATTCTAAGTAAAGAAAAAGGGCATGATTTAGAAATCGGTCTTGATCAATGAATCAAGGGTAAAAAATTGAAAAGCAAGGATAAAGAGGATCGATCAAGCCCAATTTGAAAACTGGGGAGAAAAAATAAAACATGATAATAAATGAAGGAAAAAATGGATTGATTTATAAATTGATCCATGGTCGAAAAAACAAGGTATTCCCACATAGGATGAACACCTTCAATAACTACTCACACAACCAAATCAAATATCAATTCATTGATGTTTTTACGTGGTTAACACCCTTGAAGAGGGAAAAATTTCATGGCCCCGACCAACATGGATACTTGAGGAAATCTATTAATGCAAAAGAAAAATGTTTTATAAGAGAGTTTCTCACAATAGATCGTCATCAAATGACCCTCCATACGCTTTAAATATAGATCGTAGACCAATCAAGTGTTAATCCATGGATCAATATAATCATTAAGGTTAAGGATAATATGAGCCATCGAATCACCCTATGTCTAGAACATATTGTGACCATCATATTACATAAATACAAATACATACTAATGCATACTAAAGAAACACACTAAGAGACACATTTTTACCTAAAGACATATTAGAAAAATTTGAACTTAATTAACTCTTAAATGTTTGAATATCCTAACATCCCCCCTTAAGAACAACTTGGGATAGGATTGAAGGATTTACAATGGTGACACAATAGGAGAAGGAAGGAGGAATTAGATCATATCCCCCCTTAATGACAACTTCTTGAAATCCTAACATAGATTTAAGTTTCAAGAACTTTGCTTCTGTAAGAGACTTTGTGAAAATGTCTTCAAATTAATCTTCTATAGGGAAAAATAGTACTTTGATAAATTGATCATGAATGAGCTTTCTACTAAAGTGCATGTATAGCTCAATGTGTTTTTTGCATTGATGTTGAATTGGATCTTTGAAAAAATTCATGGCACTTTGATTGTCACACTGAAGGGTGGTCAGATATTGTTGATAAAATCCAAACTATGAAAGGATATGTTGAAGCCACAAGGCTTCTTTAATTGCATTAATTAATTCTTGGTACTATGCTTTTGTTGAAGAAAGAGAAATAGTCTATTGTTTCTTACAAGCTTAAGTGACATGTCTTGAACCAAGGTTGAAAACATAACCTGCAGTGGAATTTTGATCATCAAATTCACCAACCCAATCTGAAATCAGTGAAACCAACCAATAAAGGAGTCCTCCATGAATTATTATGTATCCCAAACTTAATTGTACCCTAAACATATTGAAGTATCCTTTTTGTTTCTTTCCAATGGATTTCATGGGGTGTTTTCATATATTGGGAAACAATACCAACAAAAAATGAAATATTAGGATGGATAAGTCAAATTTAAGAGGCTAACAAATAACTAGAGATACAAATAGGCATCAACTTCAAGAGTAGTATAAGCGTCAGCAAGTTTGACTCAACACTGGAAAGGAGAAGGGGATGGTTTAGAATATTCCATGTGAAAGCAGTGAAAAAGGTCACAAACATACTTATATTAGGAAAGGTAAATACCTTCCTTAGTTTGTGATACTTGGAGGCTAAGGAAATAATACAAATAGTCTGAGTCTATCATTTCAAATTTCTTTTTAAGAATTCACATGGGTTAAAATTTATGCTCACTACTAGTGACGATATGGTCATCAACATAAAGAACAAGTATTATGAGATGGATTCCTACTTTCTTGGTATAGAAATTAGGTTCAGAATGGCATCTAGAAAAGCCAATGTCAAGAAGAAAGTTGTCATTTTTTCATACCAAGCTCAAGGATATTTCTTAAGACCATAGAGAAATTTATTAAGGTGACATACAAGGATGGAGTCATTCTGGACATAACCAGAATATTTTTCCATGTAGATTTCTTCTTGTGAATTCCCATGCAATAATGTGGGTTTAAAATCCATCTGATGGACTTCCCATTTATCTGAGGTAGTAAGGGATAGAATAAGGCAAAAGGAACTCATTTTTTCTATAGGGGCAAAGGTTTCATTGTAATCAATTCATTCAACTTGAGAGAATTATTTGGAAACTAACAGGGCCTTGTGTCTTTCAACACTTCCATCTTATGCATTCTTAGATCAATACACCCGTTTACATCTAACAAATTATCTTCCTATCGGAAGAGGTACAAGATCCCAAGTATCATTTTCCATTAAGGAATGATATTCTTCATTCAATTTTGTGTCCCAATCTCAATGGTCAGAAGATTCTACAAATGTGTCTATATCATGAGTCTCTAAAACTGTCTGGATAGTAAGCCACTGCCTGCAAGCACTATGCTCGGCCCTCATGCCACCAGCTCAGAGACGCCTTACTCCCCCTGCTACGTTGAAGAGGAGGTTCCTCCCGAACCTACCAGGGAAGCGGAGGGGCAAGCACACACACAACAGTGGCACACGAATCAGGAAGTAGAAGCGACCAACCTCGAGGGTTTAATTGACAGCCATCGCCCGGAGAAGCCACCTTCAGTCGACTGGGGATACTTCAATCTTGTCTTTGAGATGAGAAATCTGCTGGAGGACCAGATCTTTTGGCTTGCACGAATGGATCAAAGACTTGACATGCTCTTTGCAGCACACTCCAGAACTCTGCCAAAGAAACAATGTCTGACTTGCGCGCAGGCCTATACGTTCCCAACGGGATGGAGGCAGTCTGAGGATGAAGACAAGCATGCAGGTTCAAAGGTTACATAATGCTCAGAACTAGACTTTGTTTTTGCTGCTATAATTTAGGCCTTGGGCTAGCTAGCTATCAGTTTTTCTTAGAACTAGTCAGGATAACCAGTTTCATACTCACGACTGTTAGTCCTGGTTTCCTTCGGGAAGGATGTAGCATTGTCAATTTTGTTAATTTTGTGAACTGGGTGACAAATGCCCAGGGATGCCCAACTGTCCCGGTTTCCTGCTCAGGCGGGACAGCTGGCATTACCAACAACTTATGTATTATGTTTATGGTAATATAATAGGTCCCATCTTTTTACTTAAAAAAAAAAGTATGTAGTTGAGCATGCACCCGAACATAGTGGAGGTAACATCTGACAAGTTTATTGTTGTATTACATCTAAACCAATGAAGAATTCTTTTGTTATGGCTATTGATGTGAAATCAATCCATTTTTGTATCTTGGCCTTGATTTTTGATGAAAATTGGAATGCTTTCTCCAATGGACATATATTAAGAGGATCCATTTCATTATTAGAGGAGGAAATAATCTACCAGTAAAATTTAACTAAAGAGTATTGTTAGAATATGAAACTTTAAACTTGATAGAGAGCTTGCCAAATTTATCGATCTACTTTTGGAATGTTTATCACACTAAATTCTTTGAGATGTCATTATTTTCATCAAGCGTTCTTTGTATCATAGATGATAAATTTTATTTGCAAAACTAACTTAAAAGTCATCCTATTGTTGAATGGGTTGTTTGTTGATTAATTGGGTTGGTTTTCATTGATGTCAACCCTTGAAGAAATTCTGGTAGAAAATTCTTGTAGCCCCAACAATATGATTAAGGGACTTCAGTTTGGTTGATGTATAATAATACGAAGTTTAAAATATTTTCAAGTAAGACTATTATGTATGGATAGTACATGTCATGCCATTTATGGTGATATGCGGAACGTCACATAACTCCTAACGGTTAGAGAGTTATGGATTGGTGAAGTGGATAACCCTCACGAGTTATCTAGAAGGTCAAAGAAGTCAAATTAATTCTAGAAGCTCCTAGAAGAAGTTGACTAGTCAAGTGGGTGAAACTAGGAGTTAGTCATGGGTTAAGTTGTTGCAATAAAAAAATAATTAAAAATAATTTAGTTGAAACTATAAGTGGAGAATTTACTTTTTGTAGCAAAGTGATTTAGAAGTGGAAAAGTGGTTAGAAGTGGGTTAGCCCTAAAAGAAGGAAAGTGGGTTAAGTTGGTTAGAAGGTAACCCCTTGAGGAAGCTACATGGAATTATAAATAAGAGAAAAAGGCTCTCCCATTAGTTTCGATTGAATATCATTGAATATCTATTTTATGAAAGGTTATTTGGGAAGGTATTATTGATAGAGAAAAGTGTGGCAGGAAAAGTGTGGCAGAAAAAGTACAGAAGGAAAACTGCAGCAGAAAAAGTGCGGTAGGAAAATTGTGGAAAAAAAAGTGCGGCAGAAAAATCGCAATAGGAAAAGTGTGGCAGGAAAAGTGCGGAAGGAAAATCGTGGCAGGAAAAGTGTGGCATAAAAACCATGGAAGAAAAAGTGCGATAGAAAAATCATGGCAAAAAAACCGCGGCAGAAAAAGTGCGGCAAAAAAATCACAGAAGTAGATTCACGGCAACAGAATTCTACAAGAAGAAAAAGGTATGGTTTCATATGTGTAGTGTTTAATTTATGAATCTGGTTGAGGGTTTTCCTTGTAAATCTGTTGGATTCCCTCTTGGAAGTTTAGGGATTGTTGTAGAGTTGATCTGAGGAAGATCTACTGAAGTTTAATATTGGTTCATGTTTGGGGGATTTTGGTTTAACTATGTTGCTAAAGTTATTGGTATAGATAGAGGTTGTATAAAAATGAGGTTCTAGCACATGGTTTGAGGTACAGACTTGTGGTATAGTGTTTGAGGTATATGTGATCAGATCAGATTGGTTGATGAGTATACAGTGACAGGTTTCTCAGTGACAAATTTGACAGAACAGGTTGTGACAGTGACATATTTAGTTTCTACATTTGGCACTTATATTTCAGGGCAGTTGGATGGGGCAAGGATAGGTGGTTGTAGCCACCTTCCAATTGTAGCCGAAGAACATAGGGGGTTGTAGCCTCCTTCTGGTTGTAGACAAAGAATTGGGGAGTTGAAGATTCCCTCAAGTTGTAGCCTGAAAATAGGGCGTTGGAGCCTCCTTCCAGTTGCAGCTGGGAAACAAAGGAAGTTGGTGCTTCCAATGAATGTAATTCTCAAAGACAAATAAGAAAACTCATTATGTGGTTTTCTTCCGCATTGGGTTTCCACGTAAAAAATATTGGTGTACTATGTATGTGTATGATTGTTCATTTGTTCATAGTTTATTTACTCTGCACTTATTGGATGATAATGCTATATTGATCATAAAGATAAACAACACTTGCATACCGTGGTTAAAATGATTAAAAATATTTATTACCGATTCAACCCCCCCTCTCAGTAATCCAACAATTGGTATCAGAGTAGGTTCCTTCAGAAATCAATTTAACCACTGAAAGGTATATCATGGAGAGTAACAATATGTATAAAAATGGAATATCACAGTTTGATGGACAGAAGTATGCATTCTGGAGAAGAAGGATGAAAACATATGTATAGGCACGGGGATTTGAATTTTGGAAATCAATTGCAGATGGATACAAGTAACCAACAGTTTCGCCAACAAATGACAATGGAAAGAAACTCAGTCTAAATAGTTAAAAAAGACACAAATGCACTTTTGAATGGTCTTTGTGATTCAGTATATACCAAAGTTATACATTGTAGCTCCGTTAAAAATATTTGGGACAAACTTCAAAATATTTATGAAGGAGATTCAAAAGTCAAAGAAGAAAAGCTTCAAACTTATAGAAGTGAATTTGAACAACTAAAGATGAAGGAATATGAGAATCTTGCAGCTTACTTCTTATGAGTTGATGAAACAGTGAATGCAATCATAGCATTGGGAGAAGCAATTGAAGAATCTTTAATTGTTCAAAATGTACTAAGATCTCTTCCAATGAGATTTGATCCTAAGATCTCAACACTAGAAGAACGAACAGAATCTAGATTCAATAAGCATGGATGAACTACATGGAATCTTCACAACTTATGAAATGAGAACCGAACAGGAAAATCCAGGTATAAAAGAAGTAGCATTCAAAGCATCCAAAACGTCAAAGCAAAAGGGAAAGAAAAAATAAAAAGAATATAGACGCAATAGTGACATCTCAAAAGATGATGAAGTGGCCAACTTTGTCAAAAGATTGAAAAAGGGAACCAGAGGAAGATATAAAGGTAAGATTCCATTGATTCGTTTTAATTGTGATGGTATTGGTCATTTTGCTAACAAATTTTGTCATAAGAAAAATAAAAGAAATGATGAAGATGATTCAAATAGCAAACAAACATATAAAGGTAAAAGAACCAAAAAGAAAGTATTGAAGAAACATTTATGCACCAAAGAATACAACTCCTCGTCAGATGAAGATGGAGTCAGTGAAAGTGAGACAAAAATAGTTATATTCATGGAAATAGAAGATTATGATAAATAAGACACTGAAGAAGAATATGAAGACGTGGAAGTTGACTATCAAGAAGAATTGTTGAGTGATATAGAAGTTATAAAAAGAGAAAAGAAGAAAAACAAGAAGCTCATGTAAGGTAGCTAGAGAGGTAGTTGGGGGGGGAGAGGGAAGAGGGCCCATAGTGATAATAGTGGAGGCCATTCAATGTAAGGTGGACTAGGTCCACTATATTATTAAATAAGGCCCACTATGGTAGTTAGATATAATAAATGGGTAATTAGATATAACAAATGTAAGAGGACTTCTTAGAAGGTTCTACTTCTAGAAGATTCCTCCTCTAGAATGTTCTTAGGTGATAGTAGCACTATATAAAGGGGTTCAAGCAATGTAATGGGACATGAAGAGAATTATTGTATTTGGAGCGGTATCTCAATAGGAAGAATCCCCCTCGAAGAGGCAAGTGAACAGGAAATGATCCCTTCCATAATAGGATCCATTGTACGGTGTTGCCCTACCTCAAGGGTTTGGTAATAATAAAGTGTGGTTTCTTCTATATTGCTTAGTGGATCTATTGTGTATTCATTATTTTTGGTGATTATATTTGTATATCTATTCAGGTTCTTAACAAGTGGTATCAGAGCACTTTCCTTGGCATACATTGTGGACAAATATTTTTTATTTTTGCAGATTTTAAAAAAGACGGTCGCGACATTATATAAATTTTAGGCATATTTCTATGAAAAAATTGTAGAAATAGGTTGTATATCTGAGTTCCTCTCAGAAAAATACCCAAGTTGAAAAACAAAATCGTCTGAAACGGAGTCCGGGAAGTCAAGATATTGAAGTTTTAAAATCTACAATTTTTCAGGGTTTTTTCCGCAGACGACGACGCGATTTTTTATTTCTATAGCATCTAGAGGCTGAATTTTCCCAAACAAATTAAAAATCTGATTTCCTCTCACAATTTCACCCAATTAAAAAAAAACCTCAGCTGAAACGGAGTCTGGGAAGTGAAGTTATGAGCATTTTAAATTCAACAGTTTTTTAGGGTTTTTCCACAAAAAACCGCGATTTTCTGTCGTAACTTATTGTTCTATTTTTTGGGTTTTTTCATGATGGATGCGGGACCAAAAAATTCATAGGGTGTTCAGATGGATATTTCCTCTCAAACCCTCAAAGAAATTCTACAAATTATTAAAGCATTAAAATCCCAATTGTATGACACATTGGATGCTAGAATGCATGGTCTCACAAACTACCTCAATGATAGTTTTCGTAGTATTCAAGATTCATTGACTAACATGCAGGAGAAATTTTTTATGGCGGACATCAGGGATGAATATAATCAATAAATATATGCTTGGTATGATTTGGAGTCTGATTGCGATGATTGGTATATGGATAGTTGTCATTTCTGGGATGACAACCACTTTCATATTTTATTTGATAACTCTAATTCACCTTATGTAGTGAGTATCAATGTGACAAACCGAGAGCCAATGATTATTACCAGCGTCCATCTTGCATATTCTACAGTGATATTATTCCTTCAAGATTCTGCTACGACCATTTTCCACTATGTGGATGGATCTTCTTATTTGGATCCACATGATAGGTGTCAGTCTTTGGAGCATCATTTTCAGTTGGTTATTGGGTGCTGATATCTTCCATGTGGGTTTCACATGAGAAATTGGACGTGGGACCGTGGTTTACAATGGCGGTTGGACTACTTCATCATGGTGGTTTCCATTTCTCAATGGGACCATCGTTCTCTAGTCTACTTCAACATTGTGGTCCACACTTATCCATGGGACCCTCGTATATGGTTGTACATCAAGTGTTGAGGACAACACTTTCATAAGGGGGATGGAATGTAAGGTAGCTAGAGAGGTAGTGGGGGGGGGTGGGTAGAGAGCCCATATTGATAATAGTGGAAGTCATTCAATGTAAGGTGGACTAGGTCCACTATATTATTAAATAAGGCCCACTATGGTAGTAGATATAATAAATGGGTAATTAGATATAATAAATGTAAGAGGACTTATTAGAATGTTCTACTTCTAGAAGATTTCTCCTCTAGAATGTTCCTAGGTGATGGTAGCACTATATAAAGGGGTTCAAGAAATGTAATGGGACATGAAGAGAATTATTGTATTTGGAGTGGTAGCTCAATAGGAGGATTCCCCCTCGAAGAGGCAAGTGAACAGGAAATGATCCCTTCCATAATAGGATCCATTGTACAGTGTTGCCCTACCTCAAGGGTTTGATAGTAATAGAGGAGATTTTTCATATTGTTCTTGTATATCTGGTGTGGTGCATATCTATTGTGGTTCTTTTGTATTCAGTCTTTGGTTCTTAACATCTCCAAACAGAACTAGACAAGAAAGAAGACACTCAAGAACTAGAGCAAATGATCATGGAATTGATGGTTCAAATAGAAGAAGATAAAATAATTGAAGAAGCACTCAAAGAACAGTTAGAAGAAAGAGACATGATCATTGAAAATTTGGAAGCAGATATTGCCACATTGAGAAAGGATATTCAAAATAAAAATATGCAGAACAACTCAAAATTTTTGGATGACATTATCAACAGTCAAAGGCCTAATCATGGAAAGTCGGGACTTGGATACAATCAGACAGAAAAGGGATCAAGCTCCAAAATGAAAGATATTAAAAAATCTATGCAGAAACAATCAAAGGGGATAGGAATTTCTACAAGGAATATCACATGGACACTCATCCACCGAGAAGATTCAAATTTCAAAATCAACTATAGTCAAAAAAAAATAAGCCTCAGGAAGAACAAGGATTCATAAGAGTAAATCCTTTCAGAATATATTCAACTCCCAGGTATCAAACTATATTTTATGGTTTATGTTATGCATGCAATAATTTTGGACATAAAGTTTTAAATTGCATAGCTAATAGCAAGAACATAAACAACTTTGAAAGTCATACACAAAATGGTTACCCAATAAGGCCTAGTGAAACACATAGAAAAAGCTACAACATGTTTGAATCATTGAGCACTGAAGTGGAATGCTAAAAGTGCAACAAATTTGGACACATGGCCAAATAGTGTAGAATGGAATTCCCTCCTAGAGAATCACAACAAAATAACAACAGTCACAAACAAGAACCTCATAAGAGAACATGGATAAGAAAGAAGAATCAATATAGCAATGAATATTGAACACTCTCTCTACAAGATAATCATAATAAACATGGTTGGTATGTTGATAGTGGTTTATCAAAGCACATGAAAGGTGATGAAGACAAGTTTCTAACATTGATAAATAAAAGAGATGGATCAGTCTCCTTTGGAAACGACGACTCAGCTAGAATCATTGGAAAGGGAAGAGTCGGAATTGGAAAAAAGGATACCAAGGAAGAAAATGTTCTACTAGTGGAAGATATGAAAGATAATATTCTAAGTGTAATTCAAATGTGCAACCAAGGTCACGAGATTATGTTCGATTCATAGAAATGAGAGATAAGAAAAGAAGGTTTGGGAAAATTGGTTGCAACAGTTGTAAGAACTTCAAGCAACATATATGTATTAAGTGAAATTGAAAATGAAAAGTGTTGTCTAGGGAAGGAAGATAAAGTTTGGCTATGGAACATAAGAATGGGTCACATAAACTTATACAACCTCGTCAAAGTCAACAAAAATGAAGCAATCACAGAAATTCCCCAGATCACGAAGCCAACCAACACTTTATGCAAGCATTGTGAACGAGGAAAGAAAACAAAGACCATGTTCAAATCAAAGGAATACTCAATGACAAGACCACTAGAAATTGTGCATACTGATATAATTGGACCAACTAGAACAAAGGGTTTAAAAGGTGAGTAATACTTTATGTTATTGGTTGATGATTATACAAGAATGACTGTAGTTTGTTTTCTCAGGAATAATTCAGAAGCATTTGAAAACTTCAAGGTATACAAGGAAATGGTTGAAAATGAAATGGATTCAAAAATCAAATGCTTGAGATATGATAATGGAGGAGAGTTTACTTCAAATAAGTTATGGATTTTTGTATCAAGAATGGTATAAAAGACAATTATTTGTTTCTAGAACACCTCAACAGAATGGGGTCATCAAAAGAAAGAACATGACAGTACAATAAATGGCTCAAACAATGTTAATGGATTCCAAGTTGACAGATGTTTTTTGGACACATGCAGTGCGTACAACAGTTCACATTCAAAACAGAGTAATGCTCAGGAACAACAGTGACAAAACTCCTTACAAGCTATGGAAAGGAAGACCAACAAATGTGCAACACTTCAGAGTCTTTGAAAGAAAATGCTACATTAAAAGAGAAGATGGAAGAATGGGAAAGTTTGATTCTCATGTAGACAAAGGTGTATTTGTTGGTTATTCGAGTACAAGGAAATCATACAAATTTTATAATCCAAGTCTCAACAAAGTTATGGAAAGAATCAGTGTAACGGTTGATGAGACAGGTGGACGAAAATTAAAGGAAGAAGAAAAAGAGTCAGTGGAACATGTTTACAAAGAATAAGAAAAGGATGAAGAAGAAGCAGAAGGGGAAGATGAAGAAGATCAAATAGAAGTAGAAGAGAAAGAACAACAAGTACCTAGCAAACGAATACAGAAGAATCATCCATCAGATCAGATTATTGGGAAAAAAGATGCAGGAGTTGAGACTAGAAGAAGAATTTGTTCACCAGAACAACTGCACCTAGCACTCTTATCTTCGATTGAACCAAAAAGTATTGAAGAAGCTAGCAAAGATGAATTCTGGATAAAGGCCATAGATGAAGAATTGTATCATATAGAGAAGAATGACACTTGGGAATTGGTTCTAAGACCAAGATACGAGAATGTGATCGACACAAAATGGGTCTTCATAAATAAATTGAATGAAGATGGAGAGGTTACCAGGAACAAATATAGATTGCTATGTAAAGGATACTCACGGGTTGAAGGTATCGAATTTGAAGAGAAATGTTCCCCAGTTGTCATGATGGAAGAAATCAAATTGATATTATCTATGCATGTTCAAAGAATATTAAAGTGTATTAGATGGACGTGAAATCAACTTTTATGAATGGAGAACTAGAAGAAGAAGTCTACATTGAGAAACCATAAGGATTTCAGTTATCAAAAAATGAATATTATGTTTGCATATTAAAGAAGGCCTTGTATGGTCTCAAATAGGCCCCTAGAGCATGGTATTCTAGACTAGACTGATACTTACAATAATAAGGGTTCAGGAAAGGAAATGCAGACAACAACCTCTACATCAAGGTAACTCAAGATAGTATTTTATTAATTGAAGTTTATGTTGATGATATTATTTTTGGAAGTGATGATGATAGGTTGAGCCAGAAATTTGCAAAGAATATGCAGAATGAATTTGAAATGTCATTACTTGGAGAACTATTATTATTTATAGGTCTTCATATATGTCAAAGAAACCAAGGAAATTTTATCTTTCAAACTAAGTATATTAGAGAAATGCTAAAGAGGTTCAAAATGGAAGATTGAAAACCAGTTAGTACTCCTATGCAAACCAATTGCAAGTTAAGTAAAGATGATGATTCGAAGTCTACAGATCAAAGGCAGTACATGTCAATGATTGGCAGATTAATTTATGTGACAACATCCAGACTAGATGTAATGTAAGCAATTGGACAGGTGGCAAGATTTCAAGCAACACAAAAGGAATCACATGTTCTAGAATTAAAGAGGATATTCAGATATCTTAAGGGTATAGAAGAGTTTTTATTGTGTATCCAAAAAGAAAGGATTTATCACTTATTGCCTACACATATGCAGATTGGGCAGGTTGCATTGATGACCGATGAAGCACCAGTGGAGAAACGTTCTACTTGGGTGAGTGTTTGGTATCTTGTCTAAGCAAGAAACAATCATCAGTATCACTATCTACAACCGAAGCAAAGTACATGGTTGCAACAACATGTTGTACACAAGTTATATGGATGAAACAAACTCTAACAGATATACAGGTTGAGTATGATAAGCCCATTCCAATATATTATGATAATACAAGCACCATTAGTATCTCAAAGAACTCAATGATGCACTCCAAAACAAATAACATTCCAATAAAGTATCACTTTCTATGGGAACAGGTTGCAGAGAAGAACATCAGAGTTGAATATGTGGGAACAAAAGAACAAGTCCCAGATATCTTTACAAAATTGGTTCCAAGGGAAGCCTTTGATTATCATATCTAGAGACTCGGAGTAATTTCTAATCCAAAATGAATGCTTTTGAATGCTTATCTTATATGCCTTAGATTTACATGAGGAAGCACCATAAAGAGGAAAATTCGGGTTGGGGGAGCAGTTTCAGGAATAGTTAAGTTAGGGGGAGAAGCCCCACGGATAGTTCAGTTAGGGGGATCAGCCCCAGATGGGACGTTACCTTTTCCATTGATTTCAAAGGGGGAGAGATTTATCATATGCAGGATAGAGAGTTAGATGCATGGATTGAGAGAACATAGGCATGGTTCTAGGGGGAGTGATGGTCATAGGGGAAGCATGAGTGATATGAATTCAATATTACATCAGAGTGTTGCCATCAATACCAAAGGGGGAGATTGTTGATTAATTGGGTTGGTTTTCATTAATGTCAACCCTTGAAGCAAGTCTGGTAGACAATTCCAGTAGCCCAAACAATATGATTAAGGGACTTCATTTTGGTTGATGTATAATGGTATAAATTTTAATATATTTGTAGGTAAGACTATTCTATATGGATAGTACATGTCATGTCATTTATGGTGATATGTGGAACATCACATAACTCCTCATGGTTAGAGAGGTATGGATTGGTGAAGTGGAGAACCCTCATGGGTTATCTAGAAGGTAAAAGAAGTGAAATTAATTCTAGAAGCTCCTAGAAGAAGTTGACTAGTCAAGTGGGTGAAACTAGGAGTTAGTCATGAGTTAAGTTTTTGCAATAAGAAAACAATTAAAAATAATTTAGTTGCAACTAGAAGTGGAGAATTCGTTATTTGTAGAAAATTGAGTTAGAAGTGGACAAGTAGTTAGAAGTGGGTTATCCCTAAGAGAAGGAAAGTGGGTTAAGTTGGTTAGAAGGTAACCCCTTGAGGAAGCTACATGGAAGTATAAATAAGAGAGAAAAGCTCTCCCATTAGTCTCCATTGAATATCATTGAATATATATTTTGTGAAAGGTTTTTTGGGAAGGTATTATTGATAGAGAAAAGTGCGGCAGGAAATGTGCGGAAGAAAAATCGTTGTAGGAAAAGTGTGGTAGGAAAAGTGCGGCAGGAAAATTGTGGCAAGAAAAGTGCGGCAGAAAAACCGTCATAGAAAAATCGTGGAAGCAGAACTCTACAAGAGTAAAAAGGTATGGTTTTCATATGTATAGTGTTGAGTTTATGAATCAGGTTGAGGGTTTTCCTTGTAAATCTATTGGATGTCCTCTTGGAATTTTAGGGCTTGTTGTAGACTTGATCTAAGGCAGATCTACTGAAGTTTAGTATTGGTTCGTTTTTGAGGGATTTTGGTTGAGCTATGTTGCTAAAGTTATTGGTATAGATAGAGGTTGTATAAAAATGAGGTTATAATGCATGGTTTGAGGTACAGAATTATGGTATATTGTTTGAGGTATATGTGATCATATTAGATTGGTCGATGAGTATACAGTGACAAATTTGACAGAACAGGTTGTGAAAATGACATATTTAGTTTCTACATTTGGCACTTATATTTCAGGGTGGTTGGATGGGGAAATGATAGGTGGTTGTATCCACCTTCTGGTTGTAGCTGGAGAACATAGGGGGTTGTAGCCTACTTCTAGTTGTAGCCAGAGAATTGGTGAGTTGGAACTTCTCTCAGGTTGTATCCTGAAAATAGGGGGTTGGAGCCTCCTTCCAGTTGCAGCTAGAAAACAAAGGAAGTCGGTTCTTCCATTGAACATAATTCTTAAGACAAATAAGAAAAATCATTCTATGGTTTTCTATCGCATTGAGTTTCTACGTAAAAAATACTAGTGTATTGTGTATGTGTATGATTGTTCATGTGTTCATAGTTTATTTACTTTTCACTTATTGGATGATAATGTTATATTGATCATAAAGATAAATAAGATTGTTATTTTGTGGTTGTTGATCGCTTTTACAAGATGGTGATTTTATCTGCCTGCAAGGAGAGCATAACAGCAGAGGCCACTGCCAAGCTCTTCTTTTAATGAGTGTGGGTACACTTTGGGATCCCAAAAACCATTATCTCATATTGAGAAATTTGGTTCCTCGACACATTCTGGTCGAGCCTCTGGTCACTGCTAGACACCAAGCTCACCAAGTCCACTGCCTTCCACCCTGAGACAGATGGCCAAACCGAGGTCGTCAACCAGATGATCATGCACATCCTGCGCATGTACAATTCCAAGAAACCCCACACCTAGTATGAGAGTATTCCCTATGTTTAGCATAGCTACAAAAGAGCCATACATACCTGAACCAGCCACAACCCCTTTCAGGTGGGCTTGGGATTTCAACCATTGGGTCCCATGGATTTTGCACTACCCCTTGCGGACACCCAGGAAGACTCGCCACATGCTCCAACAAAAGTTGAAAAAGCCACCCAATTCATTGAGCGGATCCATCACATCTGCCAATAGGTTCAGGATATTTTACAGAATTCCAATTTCAAGTACAAGCAATGCCATGATCAACACCAAGTGCCACATCAGTTTCAGGTGGGAGACAAATTTTAGTTGAACTTGCAGAAAGAATGCCTTACAGGGTCTCATCGGAAGCTTCATCCACTCTGTTATGGACCTTACACCATCACCAATGTTGTGGTTGAAAATTATTTTGAGCTCAACCTTCCCCCCTTCCTTGGATTTCACCCAGTGTTCAATGTAGACCTCCTTCGGCCTTATTTTCCACCATTATTGGAGACCTTTGAGATAGCAGAATAGTTGACACCAACAAAGCTCAAACTTGACTACATGGAACATGAATCCACTAATCATATCGTGGACACACAGGTCCAGGGCACTCACCAGGAGAGGATCTATCTTTATCGGGTTGTCAAAGCAATGCAGCTCCTGCACCAAGGCAAGTGGCTCACCCGGGGCCAAATTCAACAGAAATTTCTTCATCTGATGGGGGCACTCAACACAATGGATACCATTGCTTCCTAAGGGGGGAGGATTGATCAAAAAGGATCTCGGTGGCCACCCACGTTTTCCATTTGGATCAAAATAGTTTTTCGGCAACTTATTATTTTTAGCAGTCCCAACTTCTGAGGCCATTTTGAGGGCCTAAACGACGTTTTTTCACAATCGGCACCTCAATAATTGCCAAAGGATTTGATGTATCCCCCTAAATGAATATCCTCTTCAATACCTTTCCAATGAGCTATCGTTCCCCCTAAACGGAGATTGCATGCAAAAGTTACAACCCCAAGAAGTTGATGTACTAACTTACCCCAACGGGGCCCACATAAGTTTTGGCGCTTCATCTCCTAGGTTTAGGTTTTTGGATGTATAGGTTTTTGGAATTCATTTTTATTGTAATAAAATCCTTCATAGTCTCGTTGTATTCATCTTCTTGTGAATGAGCATAGTCATCACATCTCTTCTTAGAGATAAGCTATCGCCATTCTAACAAGCTTGTTTTCAGTCTGCATCTTACATTTTTCAGCATATTTCTTATTTAATATAATTCAAGTTTTATTGTATATTTGTTATTGTTCACTATGTATCTGTGTTAATGTTATAAATCTATGGTTTCATTTCATTCTACTCCTAAATTTGGATCACAGGTGCACCTGTTGATGAATGAAAGTAACATACGCCTATTCCAAGTTCCAAGTAATGGGATTCTTGCAAATTGGAATGTTGACGTAGGTGGTGAGAGGTTATCTTTCCTGCATCTTCTTTTATTTCCATTTCTTCATCCCATTTGTTGAATATATATCTCATGGCTCATATCATGTACCTCCCTTTTTTTTATAGTTATGTGTATGAAATTATTACCACATTCTTCAAATTATGATTTCTTTGCATATTCAATTCACATTGTGTGTGTCCTAGAGATTCTATGCTACTAGTCTATGAAACTATATTATTTACCCATCTTTCACACTAGTATAAGTAATATCATTTTTTTGGTTAGCATTGTTGACTACCATTTTAGTCAAAAGATACAAGTTAGTAAAGAATTTCCATGCTAACCTACTATTTCAATTTTTTGTCCTAGGAAATGGGAAGCCCTAATTGAAAATTTAATTCCGCGAACTTGAGTTCACCACCCTAAACCTAAGTCTTTAGCTAGCTTGGTGTTGTCTCAAGTTTCCACCACTTAGACAATATTTGAATTTTATGAAATATTTGCGTCGCTTTCTAACAATAGGCAAATCATATTACAAAATGAGAAATATCACTTAATGACGAAACCCTAGATAGAGTTGAGGCACATAACTGAACATAAGGTGATATAATAAAAAAGTGTGGTATGATTACAATGGGATTCACACTTTTATATAGAGTCTAAGATATGATATTTATCCAAAGCGATAAAATGTTAATAATAACTAAAAACATTATGTTATAGCTTTAGTCACTAAGGTGACTTTGTTAAGCCCTAGATAAATCCCCATGTTATGTATAAACCCCCTTATTAATCCCCTTATTGAATTATTACATTTCTTGTATTACAAGTGTATGTAGGCTCTGAACCCCTTCATCGCACCCTTTCATTATAATTGTACCCTTTGTCTCCTATATATACACCAAGGAGAGCTAGTCTTAGGAGCATATTTTCTAAAATCATATTGTGTTCTGAACTGGATGCATTGTAAAGGATGTTTTCCCATTGAAGTGGACTATAATTTACTAATTTCTTATCATTTTTAAGGCGTTGAATCATAACATTTGGTATCAGAGCTCATTGATCCTAGGGTTTTTCTTCTCCAAAAAGTCATCCTATAATTTTTGCTATAACTTGTTTTTTGTAATGATTCAGACCATGAAAATCGTAGGCTATTCACATGAATTATCAAGATATAAAAATTTCAACTTCTGAGTCATCATAATTTTGGAGTTACACCCTATGGAAGATAGAGTATCTGATTAGTCCTATTAACTAGTCTCAAACAGGTGTTCCAAGTAAAACAATGATATATTCTTCAGTGAGTATCTCAATTGAGTGACACAAATTGCATTGGATAGTGGAAAGTCTGTAGTATTTCTAGTGCAAATTTTAGAATTGGATATCACATATTTTTCTCTTGGAACGCTTTACAAGTACTCTCTCCTGGAAAGGCCAAAAACCAGCAAGGCGTGTGGAAGTTACCATAACTTCCACTTGGCACATCCAATTTTGATTAGAACTGTGGCATTACAGAGAGGACATATCATAGAACTATAGAAAAAAATTCCAGACCCAAAAGGGCCGAAATTTTAGAGGTACACCACAAGGAAGGTCGACCAAGAGGACAAACTCCAAATTAAGGTTTTTAAAGGTTAAAGGTACGTAACTTACAATTGGCATAATTTGTTTTTTTGGAAAATTTGTTTTGGGTGATTCGAAATTTGTGATAAATATAGAATAGAGGAGTATTATTATTATTAATCCATATGGTTCCCAAAAAGGTGACAACGCCTATTAAACCTCCTGAAGTCTCATCTATGACTCAAGAAGAAAATGAGGACATACATAACAGGTTGTCCAAATTGGAGGAACAACTTACTGAATTGAGTGAAAACTCTGATAATTGGGTAAAATCACAAATACAAATTCAAGACATAGAAAGGAAGATGGATGAAAATAAAGAAGAAATAAAAAATTTCATGAAGGAAATGAAAAATTCCATGTCGTCCATGATCTTTCAAGCTATAGATGAGAGATTTCCTAAAGGAGATATGAAAATGAAAGGGACTCTTGAAAATAAAGGTAGTATTCATGTTGAACAAACTACCAATAATAATCCATTTTCAACTAGTGAATATAAATCCAATAGTGGATTTAATTATGGTGGAGGTCCTAAATTCAACTTTCCCAAAATTGAATTAAGGAAGTTTGATGGTACAAAGGTTTTTACATTGGGTGAACCAAATAGAGCAATATTTTGAACTACATAATATTATGGATGATAGGAAAATGATTCACATAGAAACCTGAACTTTGATATAAAACCATATCAATGGTATCAATGGTATCAATGGATATTGAAAAGGAAGCCCTCTTTATATCACTACACTTGGGGTTTATTTACAAGGGACTTAGAAGCGCAATATGGGAAAGTTTGGGAACAAGACTACTTCAGTCAATTGACAAGAATCAAGCACTTAGGTGATATTGAAGATTATGATTCATAATTTCAGGTATTGGCCACAAGGGTGGATACCATAAGTGATGAACACTTGTTGGAATCCTACATGGGTGGATTAAAAGAAGACATTAAACATGATATTTTCTTAATACAACCTACAAGCATTGTGGAAGCTATGCAAAATGCTCGTCATATTCAGGCCAAAAATAAGGCTACACACAAGTATAGCATTGGAAGTAGAGATTGTTTTGGGGGCCATAAGACAACCATACCTCAACCAAAAAGGTTGACACCTCAAAAAATGGATGAAAGAAGAGAAAAAGGACTATGTTTCAATTGTGATAACAAGTATAGGAAAGGGCATAAATGTGACAAGAAGAAATTATTCTACATAGACTGTGAAGAAGAAGAAGATATAGTACCTAAACCAACAAGGTTGACACCTCAAGAAATGGATGAAAGAAAAGAAAAATGACTATGTTTCAATTGTGACAACAAGTACAGTAAGGGGCATAAATGTGGTGAGAAGAAATTATTCTACATAGACTATGAAGAGGAAGAATATCAAGAATTGGAACCATCACAACTTGGAGAAGATCCTGCTTGGTTATTCTTGGTCATATTATTGAGGAGCTAGGTCTTGGTGATGCTATCCTTGGGGAGGATCTTCTATGTATGGTATTTTGGCTATTGATGGTGATGTAATGGTAATATCTTGGACTAAATTCTTCTAGAGAAAGGTTGTTGGGTTTTCTCCCAAGGTTGGGTTTCCTAGGATAAACTCTTGTGTTCTTGTGTTCTTGTGTTCTTGTGTTGTGTTCTTGTGTCTATTGTGCATGGTTAATATTTATAGATCTTGTTATTTATGTTTCATTGTTATACTTGCTATTTTTAGTGTATATTTATTCTATGATAACTTTTGTATGAAAGTGATCTTTTTATTAATCATAATGAAATAACTATCAAGAGTTGAGAATCATGTAAACACCAACATGGTATTAGAGCTAGTTGAATTATTGTCATTGCACAATTACAATTGCAGTTGCAGTTGCAATTTCCAGTTGCCAGTTACAGTTGCACTTACAGTGGTAGTTTTCAGTTGCAGTTGCAGTTGCAGTTGCAGTTGAATTTGCAAGTTTTCAGTTACAATTGCAGTTGCCAGTTTCCAGTTGCTAGTTGCCAGCTGTGCAAACCTTGAGATTAGAAGACAAGTTGGATGGTACTACAAATTTCAAAGGTATGCACTTATATATGTTTCCAAGTTATATTATTTAGAAGAGTATGAGGGTGTTTGTAGAGGATGTACAACAGACCTTTTCCAAGCAATGCCCCAAAGGGATCATTGGATCTAATGCATTCAGAGGAATATTGCACCCTCCCTAGTAATTAAGACTCTAGGTTTTCATTTCAGGTTTGATATTTTTATATTTTTGCATCTTAAATAAATATTGTAAACGGGACAACAATATTTAGAGATATATTACTACTAAGTACTTTTGCCATCAAATGTTTTGAATATTGTTAGTACAGTGATAATTGTGTAAATGATCATTGTTTAGTACTAATGATGCACTTATTTACAAGATGAAATCGATATCTTCTAGGAGATACTCTTGGTTGTTATATTTTCCCTGGGCAGGTTACTATGGAGGTCACAACACTACAATAGTGTTTCTCTTGTCTTTTGTTCTTGTTTTTTTCTGGGCAAGTTACCATGGAGGAATGATTGGTAACAACACCGGAAAAGTGTTGTTTTTGTTTCCCATTTTTTTTGTTCTTGTTTCTATTTCCTATTCATAAGAATATTGTTCTTTTATGTTGTTTTTTTGTTATTGCACTTGTTATGGGCAGGTCACAAGTGATAGCTCTGAGAGGGAGCTATAGTAATGGTTGAAGGAGGCAACCGATTAGATGGTCTCTAGTTTGAGACACAGAGCAGGCTATCCATACATGGAGTTGTATACATGATAGTATACATCCATATACTTAAGGCAAAGAAGACAAAGTTAGAACCTTCCGAAAAGAAGAATACGTTTTATGGGATACATAGTGTTCCACATGGATATTGACAGGGAGGAGCAGATGGCACCACCAGTGTTGAAGGAGATGGCCCCACCTAGTACCATTTTATAGGAATCTAGAGTTCAGAGAGAGACATCCCTCAAGATCCAGTAGGGAGGAGTAGCCTCCCAGGAAAGTTCATTGGAGATTAGACTTCAAAAGATGTAGAGGGAGTAGATGGCTTTAGATATTGTACGAAATCAAAATTTGTGTAGATAAGTGAAAAACTTAAGGCAGAAGGAGACATATGTTCCTGAATATTCTGAGGATTTTTTCAAAATATCCCTCGGGTCAGGGATAAAGGAACCAGAATATCAAAAAGTGGCAAGATACATGAATGGGTTGAAGTATCATATTTAGGATGACATGAGTACACATTAATTTCATAATGTAGATGAAGCCTATCAAGTTGCTTTGAAGGTGGAAGAAAATATTGACAAAAGATTGAGACAAAAGTTCCAGGGAAAAGGAACTAGATCTAGAGGAAAATTAAGCTCTACTAAATACAGTGATAAGGAAGACGAAGCGACCAGTAGTCAAAATAAAAGAGGAGGAAAAATTGCTAGAAGAGGAATAGGTTTTGATCGAGGTAAACATGTGATTAACATGTTATATATGTGGAGTAGAGGGTCACAAAGCATCAAAATGTCCAGAGTTACAAGATGCAGCGAGAATAACTGAGGCTAGGACACACGTTACCCAAGCAGATGAGACAACAATGGTTGGTGGGAATGTGGAATTACTTCAACAAGAGCAAGGAGAAAACTTGATATTTAGAAGACTATTACTCAAGCTTGAGACAAAGGTTGTAGAAGAGCCTGAATAGAGAAAGAAAGTGTTCAAAACTAAATGCAAGATTCAAGATAAGTGTTGTCATCTTGTCATAGATGGAGGAAGTATAGAAAATTTAGTATCCATAGAAGCAATGGAGAAATCAAAGTTGAAAATCATTCCACATCTGAATTCGTACAAGGTCTCATGGTTGAAAAGAGAGTAGCAGGTCTCTGTGACTGAGCAATGCTTGTTGAGTTTTTAGATTGGAAATTTTAGTGAGCAGGTATTGTGTGACATGGTGGAGATGGATGCTTGTCATGTACTACTCAAAATACCATGGATGTTTGACAGAAAAGTTTTCCATGACGGGAGGAAGAATACTTATGAATTTTTGAAGGATGGAAAGTGGTACAGATTGGAACCAATGGTGGAGATTGAGTTGAGTGGTAATGATAGCAAGGAAAATGACTACAAAAATATTTGTAGAAGCAACCACATTATGTTGTGTTTGGATAAGGAATTCTTAGGAGAGAAAAAGAAGAATAATTTATTTTTGGCCTTAGTACCAAGATAAGTTTTGGAGGATGAAAAAATAAGTCGTGTACCACCATAAATTCAACCTTTGTTGAATGAGTTTAGAGAGATTGTTGGAGTTTATTTACCAATAGTTTTACCTCCCTTGAAAAGTATATCACATCAGATTGATTTGATACTGGGATCAAGTCTACCAAATAAATTTCCTTATCGGACGACTCCAACATAAAATAAATAAGTAAATAAGAAGGTGCAAGAGTTGCTTGACAGAGGATTGATCAGACAGAGTTTAAGTCTGTGTGTTGTACCTACAATTTTGACACCCATGAAAGGAGGTGAATGGAAAATGCATTTTGATTCACAATCTATTCAAAATATTACTATCAAGTACAAATTTATTTTACCAAAGATGGATGACCTCGTTTATTGTTTCAGTGTGTCCAAGTAATTTTCAAAGATTGATTTGAAGAGTGGTTACCATCAGATTCGGATAATGGAAGGTGATGAATGGAAGACAACGTTCAATACAAAGGATGGATTGTTTGAGTGGTTATTTGTGCCATTTGGACTAACCAATGCACCCAACACATTCATGAGATTTATGAATGAAATTTTGAAAACATTTTTGTGTAAGTTTGTTGTTGTGTACTTATATGACATTTTGACTTTCAGCAAGGCCAAAGAAGAACACCTAGAGCATGTGAGGAACTTGTTATATTGGTTGAAAGAAGAGAAATTATCAATCAATTTGAAGAAATGTACATTTCTGAAGGAAGAGTTAGTATACTTGGGATTTGAGATTTCCAAGGAAGGTTTTGTTGGCCCTCGACTAAGTTTTGAGGAAACATTGGTCGTGTTTGACCATTTTTGGGACTTCGACAGGCTGGTCAAAGATGGAGCACCCAGGTGAAGCGGAGATCATGGGATCTCACGCATTTTACGGTATTTTTGGGCTTTTAGGGTTTATGTAACGGATATGGGATGTCACCCCATGGGTTTACCCATGTTTAGGACTTTTTGTAATGTATAAATAAGTAGATAGGACTTAGATCGAAGTAGGTCTAAGTTGGCTTGAAGCAAGAATATGTAAAGGCTTCTAAGTGCGAAGAACAGTTGTTGGCTTTTGTGCATACTGAGTGTTGAGACTTGCAAGGCTAAGTGCAAGTGATTGAAAGAGGCTTTTTGCAGGAAGACTGTGTAAGGCCCTGTGCCTTGACCTGATTTTGAGGAAGGTGGATCTAGTGCGTTGTGAACAGATCACCTGTCCAGTGCAAAGTTGACTCTGTGGCTTTGTGCACAAGAGCAGGGGAATGTAAGAAGATTGAAGGAGACTAATAAATAAGAAGAGAATAATATTGGTGGACGTAGCCCCACACTGGGGTGAACCATGTGTTGTCGCAAGAGTTGAGTCTAGGTTGTAATAGAGCCAAGCCTTAGCACATTTAAAAAAAAAATGATAATGGGTGATTGATCAGTTATTGGAGGCTTCTAGAACTAGGTTTGAGAGAGATTTTCAATCATTAAAAATCATAAATAAAGAGGCATGACCTCATCTGCTAAATTCATTTTAAAATCATGAGGGTGGATAGAAAATAGGAGATAGACAAAACTGGAAGAAAAAGCCAGGTATCCAATTCTGATAAATCTGACCTTCCTTTCAGTAGAAGAAATAACACCAAACTTCAACTATATGTACATAGGTATTGTCTCTCTCACAACAAGACAGAGGAAAATCTATGAACAAATAAAACTTGTAAATAAGAAAAAATGATTAAGATGCAGGTTTTGTCCTACTCACAGCAAAACAAAGGAAAAAATGCACTTGAAAGAATGCTCTTAATTAGTCACAGTAGAAGTCTCACTGAATTGTAACCATTACAAGTTGAATCAATGAATGGAAGGAGGAAAGAGAAGTAATGAAAACTTCAGAAACAATAACACAAGAATAAGACAAAATATAACATAACGAGGTGTAGAATATCTTTGTTTTTATTAAGTATTATCGAAAAGATTGCATTACATGTCCCAGCCTAAAAGGCTCTTAGGTTGTCCCCCTCTCTATGAATCTGCAATTTATATCTTTATACAAAATTTGTCTCAATTGAAAAACCCTTGGGTTACCCACAACCTCTGCATGCATTATTGATTCTCAATTAGTTGTGATGGAACTTTTCCTGACTCTTTGTTTTCTCCCATATACATTTAATATATTTTGTTCATATATTTATTACAGTTACCATGATCATTGGCACTCAGATTCTGTTATGAATGAAACTGATGTAAAAGCCTGCAATTAACAATGATAATATTTCCGAACTGAAGTGTTAATCATGATGAAACAAGCACCAAGGTTCATCCTTCTCATCTATTTCTATCATCTGGTCATTTTCCACCTGCGTACGAATATTCATAAGCTCAGCTTCTGACCTTTTTTTTCTTTGACAGAGGCATTTTTATTTGAAATCCAAAACCCTTACCCATCGGTGTTTGATACATGTGATTGGAACCCTGACTTCGGGCCTTTGGGCTTTGGGGGAAGGGAGGATGGGCTATTGACATTCCTCCAGTGGTCAAAATCTCTGAACTGTGCTCGAAACTGTGAGCAAGATGAAAATTAGTGTGAGGAACCTTGACTTCAGGCCTTAGGGCTTCAGGGGAAGGGAGGTGACGTGGAGTAAAGCTCTGAATTTCTAGGTGCTATCCCCATTCCTCTATTCCCACTCCTTCACGCGACCTCGATTTATGACCTGGGGCTAAGCCTGCATGCACGTCACAACTTCGGGTTTTGATTGTCTAGCATGTGGCTGATTTATTTTCACGCAAACTCCGAACTGACGGAGTTGCTCAGAACCTCATCAACGGTTCATTCCCCCTCTGACAACCAACGATGGTGATATCTGTGTGTTTCGCAACTTTGGACCTTGGGATTTTTGACTCCTCGATACTTCGATTCACAAATCCCTGAAGGAACTCACGACTAACGATTGTGTAACTTTCCCAGATCCAACAACCTGAGACGGTTTCACTCCCTCTGGACAGATCCACTGTCCAGATGGACTTCAGGTTTCGTGACTTCAGAGATTTGCTTCCCTCGCGAATGAAAACTTGTGAATATGTGAATTCCAAAGGATTTTGAGGTGTAACCTCCCCCTACCTTTTTGAGATCTTACGGTTGTTCGTGACCCTGATACCTTCCAAAGGGATCTCAACCGCCACTGATAAAAAATCAATATTTGTTCCAACATAGGCTCCATCTAGGGATGGTTCTTTCCTGTAAAGCACCAAGAACAGTAGACCACGTGACTTCATCCATTGGGAAACCTGAAATCAACCTTATAAATTGTGAAACCTATCATTTTACCTACGCCTGTTCCGAAACCAAAACCATTTATTCACTGCAATCGAAGAGGTTTTGCACTTGTTGAAATGATATACATCTTGCAAACTAAAAATCTCCCTTTGTACAGTGTATGCATTAGGCTATGGAGGCATAATGCCTTAAAACATAACCATACTAGATGCCAAACTGAATTGGAAACATATTGAAAACTACCGCTGAACTCTAATGCTTGAAGTCAAGCTTATTTATATACATCACCTACTCTAACCGATATCATTGCTTTGTTCAAGTATAGGAAAATTTCCAAATCAACCAAGTGAATATCTGACTAACAAACTTAATTATGCTTCCATCTTTGAGCACAAACACAATAGGAGCAGCTGCAAATTTCAAAGCATACCTTGGGAGCAGGTACTTATAGTTTTGAAATTCAGACCTCAAGAAGTCGGAAATAAAAAATTTAATGCCCCATTTTGACTCCATATAAGTTACTACTGAATCGTAGAAGGGAAGAGATACACCACTTTTTCAATTAATCCATACTTCCTCATGCTGGGTAAGTTGTATGAAATGTCTTTGAGCACTTTGCCCACTGCTGATTTTTTCTTCTTCTGGCGCAAAAATGTCGCACTGAAACTTACTGGTACGTTGCTCAATAGTTTATAAACAGGGAGGAGAGATCAGTTGTTTCAGTAACCCATTATTATATCCTTCATCCTATGTCCAAATATCTTCTTGATAGCTATCATACATAGGTTGATTTCTCTTATGATGTTGTCGATTGCTTTCTTGTTGAACCAAACTTTTTTGTTGCTCATCGTCTTCAGAAACACTTTCATCGTATTCATCAAACAAAGGAGGACTTTCGTAGGTTTTCATGTGTGATGAAGAAGAAATCTTATTTTCTTCCTCTTCTGGATACTCATCATAAATAGGTTGCTCATAGAAAGTTCTGGAACATTGACTTTCAGAAATTTCTTTTTTGTGAGGATCTAGAAAATATGGTTGAATATCAACAGACTGATTTTCATGAGGATTTACAACAGTTACCCTACCTAAAATCTCAATTGCATTTGGATGGCTACAATTCTTCTGAAACTCTTTATGAAATGGATTTTTGGCAACATACAATTTGTCATATTTCAGGGCCTTTACTTGATCATGAACCCCATAAGGAAGGGATTTTTCCATAGCAAAATGACTATGTTCTATATCAAAAAACAGTGATTGTATATGGCCTTCCATGAGTTGTTGGTCTTCATGAAGATATAGACCAGAGATTTCATCATCATGTTGTACAATTAAACTATTTTCGACATCATTAATGCTAAAAAACTCATTATGAAATTATTCCTCTTGAACAAGAGAATTAAAAATAGATTCATATATGAATGAGCTTGAAACTAGCTCTTCATCTGAAAAAGTGTTTTCATCCCCATCACTGCAACAAATCAAGTTGTGATCCATTTGAAATCCTTCTGACCTTTTCACTTCATCTTCATGGAGTTTGGTTTGATCTTCTTCTTGAATATGATCACAAGAGATATCGTATTATGCTTCTTTATCAACAAACTCTTCCTCATGATGATCATCTTTATCAATTTGAGAAATTTCTGATATTTCTTCCTCCTCTTCAAGAGAATTTGTTTGATCTTTTGGTTTTATGAATTCCATATTGCAGCAATCTTGAAAAAGGAGTTCAGCTGAATATATCCTCTTACAATGTTGATGAAAACTATGTGGAAATATTTCAATGAAGGAATGTTGGAATGGGGTAAATATTTATACCAAAGTCTAGCATCTCTTTTCAATGAAAACATAAACAGTTTCATGAGGACATATTCATGATGTACATCCAATTCATCCATGAGCTTGTGAAATTCAAACAAGTGTTGAGCAGGTTTTTCATCCACATATCCTCCAAATTTAGGAAGGACGTCTTCCCAAATTTTAACGTCTGGAACAGTGTTTGGAAAACCATAAACATTTGTAAAGTCCAAAGGAGAAAACCTTGCAGCAATCCGAGTAGTGGACGAATTTGACATTTTGAAACCAATGGAGTCGCCAATGAATCATGTAGAGTTTGCGAACCAAGGAGTCATCAGGTGAATGATCAGAGCCAATTAAATGTCTATCTTGTGTTCACCATCAAGGAATAGATCTAAACTTTGTCGTATCCTAGGGAAGATAACTTCGTTTCTCCATCCCTGGCAACGGTGCCAGAAAATGGTGTCGCAAGAGTTGACTCTAGGTTGTAATAGAGCCAAGCCTTAGCACATTTTTAAAAAAAAGATAATAATGGTTGATTGATCAGTTATTGGAGGCTTTTAGAACTAGGTATGAGAGAGATTTTCAATCATTAAAAATCAGAAATAAAGAAGCATGACCTCATCTGCTAAATTCATTTTAAAATCATGAGGGTTGATAGAAGATAGGAGATAGAAAAATCTGGAAGAAAAATCCAGGTATCCAATTCTGATAAATCTGGCCTTCCTTTCAGTAGAAGAAATAACACCAAACTTCAAATATCTATACATAGGTCTTGTTTCACTCACAGCAAGACAACGAAAAATCTATGAACAAACAAAACTTGTAAATAAAGAAAAAAAAGTAAGATGCAGTTCTTGTTCTACTCACAGCAAAATAGAGGAAACATTACACTTGAAAGAATGCTCTTAATTAGTCACAGCAGAAGTATCATTGAATTGTAACCATTACAAGATGAATTAATTAATCGAAGGAGGAAAGAGAAGTAATGAAAACTTTAGAAACAATAACACATGAAGAAGACAAAATCTAACATAACGAGGTGTAGAGTCTATTTTCTTATGTTAAGTATTATTGAAAAGACTGCATTACATGTCCCAGCCTAAAAGGCTCTCGGGCTATCCCCCTTTCTATGAATCTGTAATCTATCTCTTTATACAAAATTTGTCTCAATTGAAAAACCCTTGGATTACCCACAACCTCTACATGTGTTATTGATTCTCAATTAGTTGTGCTAGTGCTTTTCCTGACTCTTTGTTTTCTCTCAGATACATTTAATATCATTTGTTCATATATTTATTACAGTTACCATGATCATTGGCACTCGTATTTTGTTATGAACGAAACTGATAGAAAATCCTGCAATTAACAATGATAATATTTTCGGACTGAAGTGTTAATCATGACAAAACAAGAACCAAGTTTCATCCTTCTCATCTATTTCTATCATATGTTCATTTGCCACCTGTGTGCGAATATTCAAAAGCTCATCTTCTGCCCTTTTTTTCTTTGACAAAGGCATTTTTATTTGATAGTCGGAACCCTTACCCATCAGCGTTTGATACATGTGATTGAAACCCCGACTTTGGGCCTTCGGGCTTCGAGGGAAGGGAGGATGAGCTATTGAAATTCCTTCAGTGGTCAAAATCTCTGAAGCGAAACATGGTGCTCGAAACTGTGATCAAGACAAAAATTAGTGCAAGGAACCTTGACTTCGGCCTTCGGGCCCTTGGGCTTCAAGGGAAGGGAGGTGACGTGGATTAAAGCTCTGAATTTCTGGGTGCTAGCCCCTTTCCGCTAGTCTCTCTCCTTCACGCGACCTCAAACTATGACTTGGGGCTAAGCCTCCAGGTGCTTCGCAACTTTGGGTTTCGGTTGTCTAGCATGCAACTGATTTCTTTTCATGCGAACTCTGAACTGGTGGAGTTACTCAGAACCTCATCAACAGTTCATTCCCCCTCTGACAACCAACGGTGGTAATATCTTCACGTTTCGCAACTTCGGACCTTGGGATTTTTTACTCCTCAATACTCTGATTCGTGAATCCTCGAAGGAACTCACGACTAATGACTGTGTAACTTTCCCAGATCCGATGGCCTGAGATGGTCTCACTCCCTCTGGACAGATCCACTATCCATATGGACTTCGGGTTTTGTGACTTCGGATATTTGCTTCCCTCATGAACGAAAACTTGCGAATATGTGAAGTCTGAAGGATTTCGAGGTGTAACCTCCCCGTACCTTTTTGAGATCTGACAGTTGTTCATGACCCTAATACCTTCCGAAGGGATCTCAAACGTCACTGAGAAAAATTCAATATATGTTCCAACACCACGTATATCCTGTGTTGATATGCTTTTTGCAATGTTGATTATGTTGTTTATGTATTTATCTACTTAGTGCACTGATCTTGATGTATGATATCTAGATCTATGATTGCTTAGTACTTTATGAATGATTAATGATAGATCTGACCTGATGTTATGTGCTAAATGATTAGATTTGCTTGATCTTGATTACTACTGCGTTGATCTGTAATAAGCATTTAACCTGCAATGTGAATAAGGTTCAAGAACTAATGCATGTTATTGGTTAAGTGCTCTGTTAAATGTTATCATAACAGATATGTGTCCCAGCTAGTTTGTAGACATGTGAGTCCTGTAACCCCCCCTTCCTCTACCTTGGGTGAGACTTCATCTGCTTTGCAGGTGTTGCCGAAAGGGCCAATAGTTAGGGGTTTGTTGGTGTGTTGTTGAAGTGTTGAGCCCTGGGTCTGCCCCTGTGCTAACAAATGGTTCCATTTACGAGACCTGAAACTGTTATTGTTGGAAACTGAAGAAAAGAGAAAGCTCTGTGCGTAGATCTATTTCTTTAGTGCACAATACTATACTTGACTTGCGAAGCTATGTGCTAAGAAGGAAATTTGATTTGAAGAAAAGATGTAATATCTTGAAATAGGTAAAGCTTTGTGCTCCGGTAAAGGTAAGATAAGTGGAAAATTTTTCTTCGAAAGTATGAATCTAGGTATGTTTGATAGATTTTTTCCTAGTCTGGAAACTAGGGAATAGCTAGAAGAAACAAGATTTGATCTGAATAAATCTGATAGAGATAGTGAAAGATATGTTATTCCTATGCATAGAAAGAATTTTTGGACTAATAAATGGATGCAGGAACCTAGAAAGAATTTTTGCAGATTGCAGGTCCACCACTGTGATCCCAGTGCGTAGTACAGGAAAGGTTGGGGATCATTTAAAAGAAAGAGAGAATTGGCACTATGTTATAAATGCAGAAGATCAGGACATATTGCTAAGGAATTCCCTAGTATAGGTCCTATTTGTCTCTGTTGTAAAGATGTTGATCATGAAGTTTTGGATTTCCCTAGAATGATTGCTAAAGTTGAAAAGATGAACATGAGACAATAGAACTATGAAAAAGGTCAAGTCACTAAGGATATGTTAGAGAACTAGAAAGAATCAGAGACTATGTTATTACAACTGAAAGAAGCACTGAAGGATCACAAAGAAACCAGTTTACCAGAGATCTTAAAAGAGAAGCAGTGCATAGAAACAAGAATAGGATACTTTGACATAGCTAGAAAAATAGAGCGCCTAATAGAAGAACAAGAGGATAAGTCGAAGCAACAGAGGGCAAGAGAAGTAGTTGTCGAAGTTGGAAGAACACGGGAAGGTTTGAAGGACCTATCCATGCAAGAAAAAATAATACCTACCCTAGAGTTAATAAGAGAAGAGGTACTACCTTTGCACCCTTTGGAAGAACATCAATAGTGCGAAGCTACTAGGCTAGGAGGAAGTAAGAATAAGAATGAAAAGAGGAATCCAAAGACTCAAATCACAGGAAAAAAGGAAAGGAAGCTCAGTAAGAAGAAATCCAAGTTGGAAAAACTATGGGAAGTTTCAGAGAATACTTCGTAGGAGACAGATCTGCATAAGTTGAACCTCGTCGGAATAGCAGAACCTCACAGAATGGGACTTCGCCACAGCGAAGCTATATGACCATTGGAGGCATCCCGACCATTATAAAGATGCTCCAGAACAGCTAGAAACATAGTTGTTGATGGAAATACCTCCATTGGATTGTTGGGACCATGCCACAATGGATGGAATCGTATTGATTGAGGCATTCCTGCCTGTTGGAAGAATCTGTTACGACGTTGCTTATTTAACCCATCGTACGCTGCGCCGGGACCACTTTTTGCAAATTGTGATATCCAAGCTAACATAGAATTGATTTCATACCGAGTTGTTTTGTCTAGACTTCGCCATTCATATGATTACCTTGAGTGTATGGTCACCTACCCGATTTATTTTATTACGAGTGTGAATGTCGGGCAAGCATAGTGTGATAGAAAAGTTTGTAGAGGATATTCTGATAGACCTCATGGTTGAGAGAGTTGTGTATGTGGGGATACAGGCGTCATCAACTAGAGGATTGCAAGAATATCCCTTGACTGCACACTGGTCTAGCTGACCCGCTACTGAGAAACGAAGAAAACACCGTGACGATTTGACTAACGCAAAGCAGATCCTGTCGGTCTTGTTGGAGTACATCCCACCTTTGGCTGGTGTGATTAGTCGTGACAATGTCCCGTGTGATTTCAAATATACGTTGATCACTGCATACCTCCCGAAAGGGATACGCGTAGTTGGACCCCAACTAGGACATATCCCAGCGCTGAAGAACATCGACTTCAACTTGGAGACTGGAAGAACTACACGATGCTCGCGTCGGATCGGTATTTGATGAAGACAATTGGGAAGATGTAGCACATAGTCTCTGAATCCTGGATGAAGGAGCTCGTGCAATTGACGATATTGAATGTAATGAAGATCCCCCACTTCGGCCAACATCAGGAGGTTAACGATTGCGTTAAACTCCTCCTGTCGTGCTACCATGGAGGGTATCTATGGCTGGATAGGCACGTCACTGTGGATATGACGCTGATCCACCTCGTCATAGGACTGAGCATGCATGGACTGGATCCTCAGCAGTTCTACCCAAGGAAGGCTGCAGATCACTCCATGGAACAGCGTATAAAGGAAGCCTATGGCAATGTAGAGAAGGAAAAGTGAGGCTACAAGGTAGCCTCCATCCAGGATGGCGTAGTGCGCCTAGCTTGTCAGCTTATAGCTGGCAAGCTTGTCCAAAATAATCGTCCTATGCAAGTCACAGGGTTTGTATTCAACCTCGCAGGGAAGTGCGTAGAAGGAATGTAGATGAACTAGGTGAATTACCTCGTCAACAACTTGGAGAAGGATTGTCGCGAAGTGCAGGACCAAGGATACGATTTTAATTTCAGTTGGTTACTAATTTTAATCACATTTTTCACCTGGAAAATGCCGGAAGGATCATCCTTCCCAAAAGTCAAACCATCAGAGCCATTGGCCGAAAGGTTCTCCACCTTGTGGTACACGAGTGATATGGCAAAGCAGTGGAAATAGAATGCGTTGTTCCGCGCTTACTACCTACAGCTGAAGCGTGCCATTGAAGCATTCCCCCGAATGACATCGAATACACTCCATTAGTACAAGCTTCTAGCAAAGTTTCATGCAGATCGACACTTCATCTACATTACCGCGCGCAGGGACGAAAGTAAGGAGGAACTGCAGTCTTATTATAAGTTGACTGAGGAAGACATGGAAGAGATCACTAAGGAATGGCCAGCAGAGTACCTTGTACCGGTCGAAGATGAAAAACTCTTCCACCCCAACATCATAGGAAGTCCATTGGTCACTCGGGTCGAGAAATATGGATAGAGTAGCGTGAAGAAGAAAAATAAGGAAAAGGAGGATGTCCAGAACATAGAAAGTGATAAGGAGGACAGCTCATCGAAGGAATCTGTGCCTGATTCACCTGTGGGAGGAGGAGAAGACGAAGTGAGCCAAGAAGAAGGAGGGGAAGAAGGATACAACCAAGAAAAAGGTGAAGCTACACCACCGAAGGATCCCCTCACCACAGCAGAAGCATCGCATAAGAGAAAGGTTTCTCTAGAGAAACCTTCGACATGAAAGAAGGCCCACGCCAATAAGCCTTAGTCAAGGAATGTTCTCATAGTAGACGACGTTAATCCCATCATTGCAGTCATAGAAGATGCTTCAGAGGATATATTGCAATGACATGGAGTGGAGCAGGAGATGTTGTATGACATAATAGAGAAGGAGATCAAGGACATACAACAAGCTATTCATTCGAGTCGCGCAGTACCTATTGCGCCTTCTTCAGCGGAAAATGTAGAATTGGGGGATGATCCCACCCAATTATATAGGTTATCAAATGCAACAGAGGCCCAACTTAGTCGATTCCAAGAAGAAAAGGAGCAGGCCACAGAGGCCCTGAAGCAATAAAAGGAGGAGGCCTTAGAGAAACTTCAAGTTGTGCAGAAGGAGAAAAATGAAATTTAGGTGAATTTTGAGCAGAACAATGCGAAGATACAAGAAGAAAAATACCAACTTCTTGTAGAGCAGATTGTGATCAAGGAGGCAGTAACTAGAGCACTTCGCTCTGTGTTGGGGTTGGCACAAGAGGAACCAGATTCAACGGAGATGCAAGTGGGGAATCTCATTGAAGTCGTTCAACAACTTCAAGCAAGAGTAGCAGAGTTAGAAATCCAAGCAGTACCTAGCACTCTGCAAGAAGTGCGATATCAGAGGGAACAAGCTGCGAGGACAGCAGTAGAAAGAATCAGGGCGTTGGCCTCAGAGTGTAAAAAATTAAGTGATCTAAGTGTGCAGACCTATGAGAGCCTTGCAGAAGACCCAGAGATGAGAAAATTGGAAGCACAACTCCAGGAGGCGAAGAATCATGCATCCATCTTGCAATCGCATATGAAGCTTCTTACTGTAGTTGATAAGATGAAGAGGTCACAGGAGCAGCGCACAGTCCAGTAGCATGTTACTTCTATCTAGAGCAAATTCATGGAGGTGACACAAAGATTCCAGCCAGTGCAGGATGAATCCTGCACGCTCTTTGAAGAGATTGAAGGACAAGTCTCACATCTAGAACAGGTAGTTACGACAGTATAACAACGCCTGGAACGGCCTATCACTGAGCAAGTAATTTAGGAGTTCGCCGAGCAGGAGGCTCTGGAGAAGAAGCAAGTTGAGGAAGCTCAAGCTAAGCTCGAGGAATTCAAAGTAGTGTTACCCAGATCGGAGTGACTCGAGACGAATCGCAAGTGAGTGTTGGGGGCATGTTAGCCCTCGACCAAGTTTTGAGAAAACATTGGTCATGTTTGACCATTTTTGCGACTTCGACAAGCTGGTCGAAGATGGAGCGCCTAGGCGAAGCGGAGATCGCAGTATCTTGCCCATTTTGTGGGATTTTTTGGGATTTTAGGGTTTATGTAATGGGTATGGGATGTCGGCCCATGGGTTTACCCATCTTTAGGCCTTTTTGTAATGTATAAATAAGTATATAGGACTTAGAGCGAAGTAGGTCTAAGTTGGCTTCGTGCAAGAATATGTAAAGGTTGTTAAGTGTGGAGAACAATTGTTGGATTTTTTGCATACTGAGTGTTGAGACTTGCAAGGCTAAGTGCAAGTGATTGAAAGAGGCTTTGTGCAAACAGACTATGTAAGGCCCTATGCCTTGACCTGATTTTGAGGAAGGTGGATCTAGTGCGTTGTGCACAAATCACCTATCCAATGTGAAGTTGGCTCTGTGGCTTTGTGCACAGGAGCAGGGGAATGTAAGAAGATTGAAGGAGACTAATAAAGAAGAAGAGAAGAATATTGGTGGATGTAGCCCCACACTGTGGTGAACCACGTATATCCTGTGTTGATATGAATGTGCAATGTTGATTATGTTGTTTATGTATTTATCTTCTTAGTGCATTGATCTTGATGTATGATAGCTAGATCTATGATTTCTTAGTACTTTATGAATGATGAATGACATATCTGACCTGATGCTATGTGCTAAATGATTATATGTGCTTGATCTTGATTACTACTGCACTAATCTGTAATAAGGGTTTAACCTGCGATGTGAATAAGGTTCAAGAACTAATGCATGTTTTGGCTAAGTGCTTTGTTAAGTGTTTTCATCACAGATATGTTTCCTAGATAGGTTGTAGACATCTGAGACATGCAACCCCCCCCCCTTCCTCTACCTCAGGTGAGACTTCATTTTCTTCATAGGTGTTGTTGAAAGGGTCGGTAGTTAAGTTTTGTCGGTGCGTTGTTGAAGCGTTGAACCCAGGGTCTGCCCCTGTGCCAACAGGTTTGAAGATGGATCTTGAAAAGGTTAAGGCTATTTTTGAGTGGTCAACACCTCAATGTACATTTGATGTACAAAGTTTCCATGGCTTGACAAGCTTCTACAAATTTTATTAGAAATTTCAGCAAGATTTGTGCACCACTTACTCTAAATGCATGAAGAAGGGAAATTTTAAGTGGACAATAGCATCCATGAAGTCATTTGAAGATTTGAAGAGAAAGGTAATTGAACAACCCGTTTTAGCACTTCAAGATTTCAATAAAGTGTTTCAAGTGGATTGTGATGCAAGTGAATCAACAATTGGAGTAGTTTTGAGCCAAAAAAGAAGATTGGTTGCATTCTTCAGCAAAAAATTTAATGATGCTACTAAACTTGTTGTTTTATTTTTTAGAGATATTGTGAGATTGCATGGGATTCCAAGAAGTATCACTTCTGACAGGGATATGATATTTCTTGGAAATTTTTGAAGGATACTTTGAAAAAGATGGGTTCCAAATTGTTGTACAATTTTACACATCATCCTCAAACAAATGGACAGACCAAGGTAGCGAACCGAAGTCTTGGAAATTTCTTAAGGAGTTTGAGTGAGGAGAAGCTAGAACAATGGGATTTGATCTTAGTGTAGGTTGAATTTTCTCATAACGATTATGTTCACATATTTGTAGGAAATAGTCCATTTCATATTGTTTATGGCAGGTCATTGAAAGGATTTTTTTATTTTGTTAAGTTTCCTAATATGGAGGGAAAAAAGAGTGTTGATGCAAGAGAATTTGCAAAATGCATGCAGGAAATGCACGAGCAAGTTAAAATAAAGTTACAGCAGAACAATATCAAGTATAAAGAAGGTGCATATATAGGAAGAAGACGAAAATGTTTTGAAGAAGAATAGTTGGTAATAGCGCACTCAAGGAAGGAAATATTTCCCATAGTTACATATATTAAGCTTAACTATGAGAATATTGGGCCATGCATAATTTTGAGAAATATTTTTGATGATGCATACAAGTTAGAATTACCAGAAGAGTTTGACATTTCTCCAATATTCAATGTGGTTGACTTGTACGAGTTTCATAAGGGGGATGAGAATGATGATGAAAATACCCTGGATGAATGGAAGAAACATTTGCATGTTAAACCAGTCGAAGAATCAGAACAATTTTTGGCAAACAAGATTTGCAAGAAGACCCGAAATAAAGAATATTTTGAATATTTAGTCAAATCGAGAAACATGGGTCCTAAAGATGCATGATGGGTTTCTAAAAAGGAGTTGGAGCACCTACAAGGATCTTCATCCTCTGTCGGATCTACAGTTGCATCCACATGAGTTATGGCTCATGTTTTTCTTATCAAGGATGTTTGATGCAGGAGCATCCTTGGCCTCAAGCAATCCACATCAACCCAAAAATATTTCAAGTTTAAGTTAATGAATTCTAACAAGGGATAAGTGTCAAATTACTATTGTTGTAACACGTTTTTGTTGTTACTGGAATAGTTGCTACAACATTGTTGGAACAGTTGTTGAAACACTTTGTTGTAACAATTGTTGCAATACAATGTTGGAACATTTGTTGCAACACAATGTTGGAAGAGTTGTTGTAACACAGTTGTTGCAACACATGTTGTAGTGTTGTTGCAACACGCGTGAGATGCATTTAATTACATATTTTTCATTTTTAGCTCCACGTGTATGGTAAAGTGATCATGACAAGTGGTAGGATAATTTAGTAGGGGAAAATGAATTGTTTAAGTCACCAGAGTTGTTAAATCTCATTAAACCGATAATTAGAAAATGGTTTTTGAAAGATTGGACTGTGTAACTACCCAAGAATAGAAAGAAAGAAATGGTTGGGGAAGTTGAAGGGTTTGAATGTTTCAGCTGCCAAGAAACAAAGAGATAAAGGAGGAAAGAAAATAGTGCAAAGGGGGTTCATCCCGGCTCGGAGAGGAATTTTTCAACAAAATTGATTCCATTTCCACACAAGAAGAAATGGGAAAGAGAAAAGACAACAAAAGGAGTCAAAAACGGAAGGGAGAATTGTTCCATATTTGTATGAGATGTAATAAGTGTTGGAAATACTAAGACAACTGAGGGGGAGGGTGAATCAGTTGTTACTATGCTTAAACTTTTTTATGCCTATTGAAATATTATTAATATTCTCCAAGTGATCATCAATATTATGAAAGACATGAACAACAGAAATAATAAACATCAATCACACATATGATATACACAAAGATAGATATTCATGAGGAAACCCATAAAGGGAGAAAACCTCTTCTTCTTAGAATGATAGGCAGTCTTTTAAGTTTTGTACATCATCAATATTTGAGAACCAACTCAAAATGAGGCTACAACCTCTATTTTACAAGCTGCAACTTGTTGGGAGCACCAAATCTCTGGTTTCTCTAGCACCCACTAGAAGGAATCACCAACTCCTTGAGTGTTCCAGCACCAACTTCCAGTCACACAGGAACCAACCTGTATAATAGAGAAAAATGGTTCTCCCTTGCACCACCCTACCACCCTGGTTTTTATGGCTGCAACCAGATGGAATCTACAACTCCCTGTGTTCAAGAACCCAGTTGAAACTCTGAGGACAACAGTCTATCACCACCCTACAACCCTGATATATAAATATTTGCTTGCTGAAATTTATTACAATGATACAATTTTTATCAATGGCTTACAAGTCTCATCATTGTTTTGCTACACTTCTCTACTATGCCTGTATCAATGTCTTCCTTATCGCATATTCTTGCTTTTAAGTTCTCGTACAGTATGTTGTTTTCACCACTTATGCTCCATCCATATTATGTTCTTCATCTCTGCATTTTCTCCCTCATTTCATGCTATGAACTTCATTGCTTACAGTTCGACTACTTATTACAAAGAAACAACAACCTCACCCTATCACAACATTTTTCTTTTATTCATGCTCTCATCATCTGTTACACTCTGAATCTCTAACACCCAGGTTGGGAAAAAAAAACATTCAAGAACCATGATTACAATGCCCCAGAAAAATGATTCAGTTAGTATAACTAAATCATAACTGATCAAGAAACCACGAGGTGAAACAACAACCCTTCGATCAAATTTTGTTTGATTAGCGTCATTGGATTATACACGCAAAGGATTTTTTAATTTTCAATGTGGAGCTTGATAGCACTAGATCCTTCCCCTATATTCCATTGATGTGACCTTGGGCGATGCTCTCATGTGACCATGTGATTGCAGGTGTAGCCAAAGGTGGTTTGACATCAAACTGTGTTTCGCCTCGCAATTTACCTCGAGCCTCCATGCACCCTTTCTCCAAAACCATGGTTCGATTACGACCCGCTCAAGAAAAATCATGTTCTGGCCCCGCAATTGAGCATGGTCATTGATCCCCAATCCCTGGTGATGCCACTCAATCAATGATTGTCATCTGCCTTATTTTCCTCCTTCCACGCGCGATCCCATATCTCCACTATTTGTCGACACATAGCTTCCTTCCAAATCAAAGGCTACGATTGATTCCGGTCTTCCGGTCTTCGTGAGTTTCAAATCTCAAATCTCTCTTTTCCCATATGACAATCTTCCAGAGTGGAAGGTATATTGAAACCTGTCTCCCTGAATCTATGATCAAGATCTCCTCCGCAATTCCAAACTTCAGGACTTTCATTTCTCGAACTCTCATTTCTTCCGTACGACAATCTTCCAGATTCGATGATCTGCAGACACCTGTCCTTCTCAATCAATGGCTCTGCCTCTACTTCGAGGGTTTTACCTCTCAACTAGATCAATGGTCATGTGTCCCCTTTCTCGATCAATGGTAGAGATCTGCTTCGCTACTCCAGGTTTCAGTGATTTCAATTCTCAACCTTCATGCTCTCCCGGAATTCTATTAGCCAGAGTCCACAGATTCCTGCCACGTGTCCTCCTCAAATCAACAATCCTCGTTCACTTCAATAATTTGGCCTTCAGGAGATCCAACTCCTCTACACTCGCTTTCTCCTAGATCATTTCACCCAGAGTCCACAATTTAACGACACGTGTCCCCTTGAATCGGATGGTTGAGGCTTACTTCGGGTTTCTGGGGTTCAGGAATATCAACTCTCAACTTTCCTTTCTCATTTTTTCCCAGAGTGTTCAAACTGGAGTACACGATTTGTTGACATGTGTCCTCCTACAGATCAACAGTCCTCAGCTCCTTCGGCTCTTCGGGCTTCGGGGATTTCAAATCTCAACTTCGCTTCCTTCACTTTCTCTCGGAGTGTTTTTCCCCGAACTGCACAGATTTCTACCATGCGTCCTTCTGGAAACCGATGACCTAGATCTTCTTTGGCCCTTGGGTCTTCGACGATCTTGTTTCCTTCCCAACCAAAAACTTCCTAAGTGATTTTCTCCAGAGTTGTGGATCGTGCGCCACATGTAAGTCTTGACGATGGATGGTCCCTTCTTACTTCGGGACTTCGAGAATTTGACAAGTCCGCTCTCCTACGCTCATTCAAAGTCTTAACCTTCGTGAATTTATCTCTGGATCCAACAATTGTTGATCCTCGGTGCTCATATCCAATGGATCAGATCTGTACTTCTCCTGGGTCTAACGGTTTTCCTAACTCCCAAAATGTATCTTAGATCGACGGTTGAGCACGACTTCGAACCTTCATCCTTCGAGACTTTTGACATTTGTTGGTGATGAAACTCCCGAAGTAAATCTCCAGGATCGACGTAGTTTTCTTACATCACTTGTTGACATGGCTTGAGCCAATTTCCTCTTGAAACTTGTCATCATCTAATTATGCCATGTGGACTTGGTGACGTAGCCTTCTGACATGGTCTGCCAACTTGGTATGCCACATGTCCTTTTAGACTTGGTCTTCTGACGTGGTCTGCCAACTTGGTATGCCACATGTCCTTGTAGATGTGGTCTGCTGACGTGGTTTTCCCTGATCTAATGGTCATCACATTTTCTCCAAATCCGATGGTCCTTATTCATTTCGGATTTCGGGCTTCGAGTAATTTGACTTTCAAGTTTCCAATTCTTCCTAAGTGAGATTCCTCGAATAGTAACCTCCTCGCAATTTTTTACGTGAACCAAATGTTGTTCATCGATCATGGTCTTAGATCGATGGCTCGATCTATATTCAATGTTTCTCTTCTATCTTATCATGTCCTTCCACTTAGAATGATCCAATGGTTTTCGGGTATTCAATTGATGGTCCTTTGGATCGGTGATCCGTCAACCACTGTCGCTCTTCCTCCTGAGATTTCTCATCTTCTTCTCTGCCTTCTGTTCTTGCCATCATCGTTGTTGTTCTTTCCATCAATGACAAGCACACGCTTCATGTAAAAAAATCCAACAATATCCCCCTTTGGCATTGATGGCAACCCTGAAAGGTTACACTATTCTTCTTAGACCTCAACTGTATCATCCATACCACACCTTTTCTCCCCCTTTGACATCAATGTCAAAGAAAACATGCTCCTCCTGAGTTGTTGCAGTACTTTTCAGAGGTATCAGATATTCAACCAACACATACTCCCCCCTGACAGGATGGACTCTCTTAGGTGAGAGAAGGGATGACACCCATCTTCTGATGGAGATATTCAAATGGTGTCTTAGCTAGGGGTTTAGTAAATATGTCTGCAATTTGTTATGTGGAAGGAATATAATTCAACAGAACAAATATGTTTGTAACCTGCTCTTTGAGAAATGATACTTTCTTGGTATATGCTTCGTCTTTGAATGGATAACAAGATTCTTGGAGACACTAATGGCACTGGTGTTATCATAGTGAAGTGGAATTGGATCAGTATAAGTTACCTTCAAATCTGTAAGAGTTTGTATCATCCATAAAATTTGAGTGTAGCAAGTAGCAGCAACAATGTACTCTACCTATGTAGTTGATAATGAAATAGATCCCTACTTATTACTAATCCATGCTACTATCGAATCACCTAAGAAGAATGCACCTCCACTGGAGCTCTTTCTCTCATCCAAACAGTTTTCCCAATCAGCATCTGAATATGCAGTTAATTGAAAATTCTGATTTCTAGGATACCAAAGACCATAAGTCATTGTACCCTTCAAATATTTGAATATCCTCTTGACAGTTGTTAAATGACTTTGTTTAGGAGCATACTGATAATGACCTACCATTCCAACAACTTGAATTATATCAGGACGGGATGATGTGATGTACAAAAGACTGCCTATCATTGATCGATATGTTCTTTGATCAACATCAGGTGTAATATCATATTTACTAAGCTTGCAACCAACCACCATAGGTGTACTAACAGGAGAGGAATATTCCATCTAAAACCTCTTTAACATCTTTTTCAAATACTTTTCTTGAAAGATAAATATCCCTACAGAACTCTGATTGATTCGTAACCAAGAAAATATGACATTTCTCCTATCATGGACATCTCAAACTCAATCTGCATTGAATTAGCAAACCACTAAACTGAAGGGTCATTAGTTCATCCAAAAATAATTTCATCTACATAAACCAAAAAAAATAATAAATCATCACCTTTAGACTTAATGTATAGATTATTGTCAACAGTACCTTTCTTGAACCTTTTGTCCTGTAGAAATTTGTCCAGTCTATGATACCAGGCTCATGGTGCCTGTTTCAGTCCATATAATGTCTTTTTCAACTTACAGACATAGTCATGATTATCTGTCAGTGAAAATCCTTCAGGTTTCTCCACATATACATCCTCTTCTATATATCCATTAAGAAATGTTGACTTAACATCCTTCTGATATACTTTAAAGTTCTTATGACATACATAGGCAAGAAACATTATGATGGCTTCCAATCTTGCCATTGGTGCAAAGGTTTCATCAAAAAAATTTCCTTCAACTTGTGCATACCCCTTACAGACCAATCTGGATTTATTCCTAACAATTTGTCTTTGTTCATTCATTTTGTTCTTAAACACCCATTTGGAGCCAATTACATTCTTATCTGGAGATCTAGGAACAAGCACCCAAGTATTGTTCTTCTCAATCTGATCCAGTTCCTCATTCATTGATTTTAACCAATTTACATATTTACTGGCTTCATTAAAGTTCTTGGGTTCCACCATGGATATGAAGGCTATATGTGATTGCTCGGTGTCTTGATTGTCCTTCTCTTGGTTTGTACACCTTTGTCTTTCTCACCAATTATCTGACTTGCAGGATGATTCTTTTGAGTAATTCTGGAGGAAGGATTTGATGTTGTTTGTTGATTTGAGTCTGCCTGAGTATTTGTTTCTTCATCTGACTCAAAGTATTATTTTTATGATTCTTCGACCTGTTCATCTTCAACTTCAACTATATCCTTTGTTGTTGATTCAGTATTGTTCACCTCTCTTACTAGGACTCCTTCATCAACTTTTAAATCAATGCAATCAACTAGTTTATACAATCTTTATTTAAAGCATCTATATCCTTTACTAGTGGTAGAATATCCTAAGAAGATGCCTTCATCAGCCCTGTCATCATACTTGCCAACGTTTTCATTATTATTCTTTATGTAGCACTTACTCCCAAATACTTTGAAGTGTTTGATTGAACCAGGTCTTCCATACCACACTTCATAAGGTGTCTTGTCACTGTGTGGTCTGAGGTGGGAGTTTTTAAGAATATGGATTGTTGTGTGTATTTCTTCTACCCAGTAGGTTTGACCAATGTTCTTCTCATTCATCATTGACTTGGACATTTGTTGAAATGTTCTGTTTTGCCTCTCAACTACTCCATTTTGTTGTGGAGTTCTTGGGATTGTGTATTCTCTCTTGATCCCATGTTTATCACAAAATTCCTTGAAATCACTTGACATAAATTCTCCTCCTCTGTCTGATATTAGTTCCTTTAACTTGTTGCATGTTTGATTCTCAGTTAAAGACTTAAATATTTTAAATCTCTCAAATGCTTTAGCTTTTTCTTTGAGAAAAGCAACCCAAGTGAGTCTAGCGTAATCATCAATGATCAGCATGAAGTAGTTTTCCTTCCCTGTGCCTTCCTGTCTTAATGGTCCACATAAATCCATATGAACTAATTGGAGTGGTTTCTCTATTGAAGTAGAGCTATTGGATTTAAACTATGTCTTGGTTATCTTTCCTACTTGGCAGGTTTACACACAGAATCTTGTGGCTTTGATATTCTTGGAAGATATTTTACTGCCTCAAGATTTTTGAGCTAGATTAAGTGGTCAAAGTTTAGATGTCCAAGTCTCCTATGCTATAACCACCTTTCATCATGTTTTCTTAGATGACACTCTTATCTATCTTCTTTCAGCACATATACATTATTATCTGTCCTTATGCCTTTAGCCACCACGTGTCCTGAGTTTAAAGACTTTATCTTACAATATTTGGAAGTGAACACCACTTCACATCCTCTGTCACACATTTGACTTACACTGAGAAAATTATGTTTCATCCCATATATAAGAAGAACATCCTGGGATTTTCTTTTTCCATTACTCAAACTCACCATCCCTTTACCCTTGATTTTACCTAGTTCATCATTTCCAAAGGTCACATTTCTTGTTTTTCTTTTACTTATAGACATAAACTTATCCTTGTATCCAATCATGTGCTTGGAACATCCACTGTCTATATACCAATGGTCTCTTTTTTTTTTGAGTTGAAAGTACTAGACCACATTTTTTACTATCTTTCTTTTTCCATGTGCTGGCATTTCTAACTAAGAGTTTTATCATTGGATCTTCTTTGTAATTCTTCAGATCGTAGTTTGCATCTTTGTCGCCAAAGTTATGATAGTTATAGCATTCGCCATCATTGTTCAATAGGTCAAAGTGATTGGTGCAACTTTGTCTACTCATTGGTTGTTTAGTTCTATGTTGCAAATATTGTTTATTTCTTGATCTCCTCAGTTACATGTCTCTAAACTTAATTTGACAATTTGCAATCTTATGACCAAAATTAGAGAAATAAAAATAGTAACCATGGAAGAAATTTTGGTACCTGAAGGATGGCCTTATTCTTGTCATTTGTTTCTCCATCTTCTAATATCTTTGTTTTTTATCAGGGATCATCTTGTCTTTATTATCTTTTGGTGGCAGAGTACTCACATGGTATGATTGTCTGTTGACATGGAACTTGCTCATCTTTACTGGCTCTTTGCTTTCTATCTATTTGTTGCTTGAACCGCTTACATAGCCTAAATCAGTATTCAACAAAGGAGATCTATGTTTTCTCAGAATGTTGTTTAGTTATGTTGAGTCTTTAATGCTTGGAATATTTTGGAGATACAATGCTTTAAAGTTCTCCATCTCTTTTTTGGTTTTTACTACCTCTTCTTCCAAGGCTTCACATCTTGCCTTCTTCTCTGATAATTGTTGTTTCATAATGTCCTATATTTTCTTTGCCTCTTCTAATTCCACTTTTAGCAGGGCAAAGTCTTCATCAGGTTTTTTATTGCCTCTCTTGAACTGTATCAACAATTGTTTTTTCTTTTTCTTCTTAAATCTGAGTCTAGCGATTTCTTCTAGGGCACGAATCAGTTCTCCTTCCAAGTCAACCATAGATTCTTCATCATTAACATCACTTCATGTGATTTTATTATCATAATCCTCTTTGGACATAAGCATAAATTCATTAACCTTATCTTCACAAGAATAATCACTATATGTGTCTCCTGAAGAGTCATCATTGTTTACACAAACTTTTATTTTTACCAAGTCTCTTGGATTTGTACTTCTCTTCACCTTCAGAGTTTTGGTCTGTCTTCTTGTGCAGAAACTTAGATGCAAAGTGACCTATCTTTCCATAGTTAAAACATTTGAAAGGCAACTTGCCTTGGTACTTTCCTGATCCTTTCTTTAGTCTTCTCACAAATTCTGTTTCAATTTCATCAGGCTCATAATCCTCATTCTTATCTGCTTTAAATGATGCTTCTCTAGAGGTGGGTTTATCTTTACCTATCCTCATTTCAGAAGCAATCAGAGTTCCTAGAATTTGATCAATAGACAAAATCTTAAGATCATTCAGTTCTTCTATTGCGGAAAATTTTGGATTAAATCTATTAGGTAGAGATCTTAAAATCTTTTGAACTAAAAATGTGTCTTCAATCTTCTCACCAAGACCCTTCATGGCATTCACAAGCTTCTAAACTCTTAAGAAATATTTATTAACCGTTTCATCCTCATTCATATTTAGTTGTTCAAATTCCAATCTATATGTTTGATGTTTGGCATCTTTTACTTTCTCATTTCCTTCATAACTGCTAATGAGTTTATCCTGCATCCCTTTGGCAAAATCAAGATGCATTACCTTTACAAATTCATATTCAACAAGCCCGCTCAAGAGAGCATTCATTTCCTTTGCATTGAATCTAAATTCTAACTTATCATCTTTGGAAGCTAGCACAACAGGTTTTATATATCCAGTCTCTACAACATCCCAAACATTGGCACTTAAGGCCATAATGTATGTTCTCATTCTAACCTTCCAAAAAGAAAAATGTGTTCCATAAAACAAAGGAGGCTTATTGGTTGAAGTTCCTTCATGACTTGTCATGTTTAAGCTTATTGATCTACCTTTAGCTAAAAGGAACCCGCTCTGATACCAATTGTTGGAAATACTAAGACAACTGAGAGGCGGGGGTGAATCAGTTGTTACTGTGCTTAAACAGTTTTATGCCTATTGAAATATTATTAATATTCTCCAAGTGATCATCAATATTATGCAATTCATGAACAACAGAAATAATAAACATCAATCACATATATGATATACACAGAGACAAATATTCATGAGGAAACCCATAAAGGGAGAAAACCTCTTCTTCTTAGAATGATAGGCAGTATTTTAAGTTCTGTACATGATCAATCTTTGAGCACCAACTCAAAATGAGGCTACAACCTCTATTTTACAAGTTGCAACTTGTTGGGAGAACCAACTCTCTAGTTTATCTAGCACCCACTAGAAGGAATCACCAACTCCCTGAGTGTTCTAGCACCAACTTCCAGTCACACGAGCACCAACCTATATAACAGAGAACAATGGTTCTCCCTTGCACCACCATACCACCTTGGTTTTTCTAGCTGCAACCAGATGGAAGCTACAAATCGCTGTGTTCAATCACCAACTTGAAACTTTGAGGACAACAATCCTCCCTAGCACCACCCTACCACCCTGAGATATAAATATTTGCTTGCTAAAATTTATTACAGTCATACAGTTTTTATCAATGGCTTACCAATCTCATCATTGTTCTGCTACACTGCTCTGTTATGCCTGCATCAGTGTCTTCCTGCTTGCATCTTCTTGCGCTTAAGTTCTCGTACAGTCTATTGTTTTCACCACCTCTGCTTTGTCTAGCTTATGTTCTTCATCTCTGCATTTTCTCCCTCAGTTCATACTGTGAACTTCATTGCTTACAGTTCAACTAATTTTTTCAGAGAAACAACAACCTCACCTTGTCACGACATTTTTTTTATTCATGCTCTCATCATCCATTACACTCAGAATCTCTAACACCTAGGTCGGGAATAAAAAATGCTCAAGAACCATGATTCCAACGCCCCAGAACAATGATTCAGTTAGTGTAACTGAATCGTAACTGATCAAGAAACCATGAGGTGAAACATCAACCCTTCGATCAGATTTTGTTTGATCAACGTTGTTGGATTATAAACGCAGAGGCTTTTTTACTTTTCAATGCATAACCTCCAATGTGGAGCTTGGAAGCGCTAGCGCCTTCCCCTATCTTCCGCTGATGTGAACTTGGGTGATGCTCTCATGTGAACACATGATTGCAAGTGCATCCAAAGGTGGTTTGACATCAAACTGTATTTCACCCCGCAATTTACCTCGAGCCTCCACATATCCTTTATCCAAAACCGTGGTTTCAATTGCAGCCCGATCATGTTCTGGCCCCACAATTGAGCATGGTTGTTGATCTCCAATCCCTTGGTGATGTCACTCGATCAATGGGTGGTATATGCCTTCCTTTCCTCCTTCCATGTGCGATCCCATATCTCCACGATCTGTTGACATGCAGCTTCCTTCCAAATCAACAGCTATGATTGATTCTGGCCTTCCGGTCTTCGGGAGTTTCAAATCTCAGATCTCACTTTTCCCATATGAAAGTATTCCGGAGTGGAAGGTCTATTGACACCTATCTCCCTGAATCTACGATCAGGATCTCCTCTATGATTCTGGCCTTTGGGACTTTCAATTATCGAACTCTCATTTCTTTCGTACGACAATATTTCGGAGTCGATGATCTATAGACACTTGTCCTTCTCAATCAACGGCTTTGCCTCTACTTCGGTGATTTTACCTCTCAAATAGATCAACGGTCCTATGTCCCCTTTCTCAATCAACGATCGAGATCTGCTTCGCTACTCCAAGATTCGATGATTTCAATTCTCAACCTTCACGCTCTCCCATAAGGCTTTTAGCCGGATTCCACAGATTCCTGCCACGTGTCCTCCTCAAATCAATGGTCCAAATTCACTTCGGGACTTTAGCCTTCAGGAGATTCAACTCCTCTACACTCGCTTTCTCCCAGAGCATTTCACCCAGAGTCCATGATCTAGCGATGTGTGTCCCCTTGAATCGAACGATTGAGGCTTACTTTGTGTTTCTGGTGTTCGGGAATCTGAACTCTCAACTTTCCTTGCTCGCTTTTTCCCGGAGTGTTCCAACAAGAGTACACGATCTGTTGACCAATTTCCTCCTACAGATTGATGGTCCTCAACTCCTTCGGCTCTTTGGGCTTTGGGGATTTCAAATATCAACTTTGCTTCCTTCACTTTCTCCTAGAGTGTTTTTCCCCTTCTAGCAACTGACGGCATGAATCTTCTTCGACCCTCAGGTCTTCGGAGATCTCGTTTCCTTCCCAACCACAAACTCCCGAAGTGATTTTCTCTAGAGTTGTGGATCGTGCACCACCTGTCAGTATTGACGATGGACGGTCCTTGCTTACTTAGAGACTTCGGGACTTTGACAAGTCCGCTCTCTTGCGCTCATCCAAAGGCTTAACCTTCGTGCATTTATCTTTGGATCCAACGACTGTTGATCCTCGGTGCTCAAATCAAATGGATCAGATCTGTACTTCTCCTGGATCTAACGTTTGTCCTAACTCCTGAAATGTATCTTAGATCGACAATTGAGAGAGACTTCGGACCTTCTTCCTTCAGGACTTCGGTACTTTTGACATTTTTTCGTGATGAAACTCCCAAAGTAAATCTCTCGGAGTGACATAGCTTGCTTACGTCACTTGTTGACATGGCACGAGCCAATTTCCTCTTGACACTTGTCATCATCTAATTATGCCATGTGTACTTTCTAACGTGGTCTGCCAACTTGGTATGCCACATGTCCTTGTAGATATGGTCTGCTGACGTGGTTTTCCCTGATCTAATGGTCATCGCATTTTCTCCAGATCCGATGGTCCTTATTCATTTCGGATTTCGAGCTTCAGGTAATTTGACTTTCAAGTTGACAATTCTTTCGAAGTGAGATTCCTCGAACAGTAACCTCCTCGCAACTTTTGACGTGAACCAAATGGTGTCTATCAATCATGTTCTTAGATCGATGGATCGATCTATCTTCAGTGCTGCTCTTCTATCTTATCATTTCCTTCCACTTAGAATGATCCAACGGTTGTCAGGTATTTGGTTGATGGTCCTTTGGATCGGTGATCCAACGGCCACTATCTCTCTTCCTCCTGTGCTTTCTCTCCTTCTACGCTGCCTTATGTTCTTTCCATCGTCGTTGTTGTTCTTGCCATCAATGAAAAGCACACACTTCCTATCAAACAAGCCAACAATAAGTCTGTAAACAAATCTGTGTTATGATTAATAAAGACATTATTGTTCCTATCCATTAGTTTTATTGTTGATTTTCTTTTCCTGTAGCAGTAAATTCCTCGTGGAATTCTTTAACTGTTAATTTATGTTATATATTAGTATGTTGTTAGCTATGTACTATGTGGGTAGCCACCTGGTTTTTGTAGGGATTGATTGCAGAAATTAGGGTGACTGCAATACCATCTCGCCCACAAAAATTGAAATGTCGGCCAGTGTTTTTACTTTTTTATTTTGGTCCTTTGTCACCATTGGGTGTAGAAGTTGGTTGAGAGGATTTGGGACCCTTGTTTTTCTTGTTGTTGTGAGGATGTTTATTCTTTGTGTGCTTGGTTTTATATTTCTATTGAGCCACTAAGACTTTGTTAGATGTACCTATAGTGTTGATTACTCCAAGTTGCAAGAGTTTCTATTACACTCGAATCAGAGAAACACAAAAAGACGCAAGAGTGGGAGATTGGTAAGAACCCCCTAGATCTTCTCTAGTGCCATAAAAGGTAGATACAAAGACAGTATATGCACTACCAAGATTAGTAATAATAACATATGTACATCAATCATCATTCAAATTTATTTTATAGTCTTTAAGTAAAAGTCTAAGTGTTTTCAACTTAGATAAATAATATTCAATGCAAAGCAATTCATTGGGATTTAAATTCATTAATTGATTTTCAATCTCGTGGGCCCAAATCACATTGTGTTTACCAAATACAACTTCTATCTTAGCCCAAGCTTCATATGGCTCATCAATTACTTGAAGGTGAAACCATAAATCAAGAGAGATGAACATTTTGATTATTCCACAAGCTTCATCATTCTTATCATGCCATTTGGATTTATTTTTGGCATCAGTGGGGGATTTTTCTTTTCCCAAGATAATTTGGTATAATCCTATACTTCGTAGTACATCCTCCATATGAGATTTCCATGAGACGTAGTTGATACTAATAAACAAAAGATCACTTATAGTAGCCATATTAAAATATGCAAATAATATGGATTCAAAATATGAAAATGATTTTCTGGATGGAAAGCTCTCGAAAAAATAGGTTGTTTAAAAAAACAACATTGAAAACGAACTTCATACATAAAAGTTATGTCATTTTTAAAAAATGCATAAACAATAAACAAAGTGCTTGTTGGAGGTAGAATTTGGCCGCGTGGTGAGATATGCACAATGAGGTGGTTGAAAAAAAATATATATTACTTCTAACTTTTCCTATAAGCTCACTTTTACAAATAAATTACTTGTGAAGTAACCCACTTTTATAGAGTAAGTGGGAATAACTTTTACAATGAAGCAAGTTGCATGCAAAAAGTATATATATATATATATATATATATATATATATATATATATATATATATATATATATATATATATATATATATATATATATATATATATATATATATATATATATATATATATATATATATATATTAAAGTTACTTAATTGTGATTCACTTTTATAAATTAAGTGAAATACACTTTACAATAAATTTATTAGTTAACTCAATGTTGTATAAATGTTTTCAAAAAGTAACTTAAAAAAATAAAATAAAAATTGGAACTCAAGACCTCTTATTAAATAAAGCAACTTTCAACCAAGTGCATTAAAGAAAAATATATATCAAATTTTATGAAAGAGGAGAAGTGTTTATCTTTTCTTTTTTTTATGTTGTGTCGATGTGTGTGCTTACCCCAAAAACCATTGTTTTTTCCTACCAAAAACGTTCAACATGGTCGCACACAAAAACAAACAAAAATTTGAAAAAACAATTCTAAATATCAACAATAATGGGGTTAGATCTCGGTTAACTTACCCATAAAATGCAAGTTTCTCTTTGTTTCTAATTTGTTGAGCTCTCATAAAGCGCAGAGCAAAAATAATACACAGAAGAAAAAACAAATTAATAATAATAAAAAACGTGTTCCACTTTGTTTATGATTTATCAAGATTGCATAGAGTGCATGGAAAAGATCATATGCAAACCGGAAACGGTAACAAACCGGGAATAAAAATAGAAAACCAAAATATTAACTCATTAAAAAATAATCAAAATGGTGTATTCAGACTTTATATCTTTGGATCTAACAAAAACGGTCATATCTTGGACAAACGAAAACCTTTTCGAGTGAAACGAAAAGTGTTTCCAACTAAAAAAAGTGTTTTACACATAATGGAATGATCCTCTCATCCCCTAAATGTACAGAAATAGAAGAACCCAAAAATACAACATAGGTTCAAGATCTCGATCTACAATGGAAAGGTCTTCAAATGGGCTCTGATACCATGTTCGACAAAATAGGGTATCCCCACACAAGATGAACACGTTAATCAACCACTCGCACAAATCAAATATCATAACACCAATGTTTTTACATGGTTAAAACCCTCTAAGAGAGAAATAGTTCATGGTCCTAGCCAACGTGGCCACTTGAGGCATTATATTAATGAAAAACAAGAATATTTTAAAAGATAGTTTCTCACAATCAATCATCAGTAAACGATCCTCCATGCTCTTTAGAAATAGATATCATGGACCAATCGGGTGTTAATCCACAAAAAAATATAGTCATTAAAATTAAGAAGAATATGAGCCATCAAATCACTCTATGTCTAGAACATATTGTAACAGTTAGATTACATAACTACAATTGCATAATAATGAAACACGTGTTTACCTAAGACACATTAAACCAAGTTAATTTTAACTAATTCATAATTTTCTAAATATCCTAACAAATTATTTTCACAATCTAGATGAAAAATGCAAATATTCTTTGCTTCTATTGCGATATATTTTGAGTTCCATTTGCAAAGCAATTTTTTTCATTTCTCATTTTATTATGAGAGTGAATTCAAGGCTAGAAAGGGATTAATTTCTTATTCATAAATCATGGATTTTGCACATTTCATATTTTGCAAGTATCTTAGCTAGATATATTTCATTCACTCCTTAAATGATATATAAAAGGAATAAAAAGAATATACTATCAAAAAGAAATCATCAAATTCTCATGCATGCATATTCGTGTCATAAAAGAAATTAAAGCTACTCATTACCAAATGCATGTTATTGCTTACTTCAATCATCAACCTTCAACATGATAATAAACTCATATAAATGGGGTGATATATTTTTCCCGGGAAAACTTTATGCATTTTGATATATCCACAATGCAAGGAAAGTTCACAATCCATACTTATATATATATATATATATATATATATATATATATATATATATATATGAACTTGCAAGGAAATTGAAGCAATAAGCATGTCTCATGAATTCTCATTCATTATTTTGCATTAGAGTTTGGATATGGCTATTGGTGTCATGAATTCCCATTCATTATTTTGCATTAGAGTTTGGATATGGCTATTGGTGAAATTAGATCAAAAGATTGAAAATATTTATTCTTTTAATCCACTAATCATCAACATGCATTCCACAATTGAACATTAATGCACTTTATCTCGCTTCCATTTAGTTTCCCATTTATCTTACTTTTCAAAACAAGGAGATCACATGCATTCAATCACAATATGTAGGGTAACTCATGTTTGGAAAAATGATTCACAATAAAATCAAGGTTATTGGGAAAATCATTCATAATAAAAGAAAGGTTTTTTGATACAGTTATTGAGTACAAGCCTCTATTCGTAGTCATGCACATAGTACTTAATGTTTTTTTATATACATCATTCCTACTCGCATTCAGGTATTCAAGTTTCATCGTCATTCATTGTAGACTCAATTCACCCCAAGGGATATAAATACTTGTGTGATCTTTCCCACCTCCCTCCAATCTATCCTCATGGAGTGTTTCAAGATGTTTCTTGTGTGAAAACCATTTGTGAAATCAACACACAGTGGTTGGAATATAGATCCTATTAACTCTAGAAGTATCATTCTATCCAACAAAAAAGGATAGTATCATAGCATCCTAAACCTCCCTTCTACCGGGGATTTGACCACATGTGAATCTGAAGGAAGATAACCCTGGACGATTAGTAACCTACCAAAATCCAACATCCTTCATATCAAATTCAAAGGCCCAAATTTTCAAACACCATATCATGAGTTGTTCAAGACTTCCTACAAAGATGATCACATCTCCATACAAGACCAAAAAAATTGGATCAAATCTATCAAAATTACAAAGATAAATTTGCACAAATCACATCCATCCTGAATTACCAAGCTCTTAGTGTAAACAACATCCCACACAAGGCCTCCAACAAATTATATACATGGCCATCTTACATATGCCCCTCAAAACCTCTGAGAACTAAAGAAAGAACCTCAATACGATCAACTCCATCTTTCTAAGAGAACCCTTTAAAACTAGAGCAAGAATGTCATTAAGGTCAAATCCCTTGTTTTGAGAGAATCCAACAACCCTGCATTGATACTCTTCAACACTCTCATCAATTGCATGTTTGGAATCAATCACTAATTCTACAATAGGTTTTTAATCTATCTCCACGGAATCTCACCATACATGCTCTGCATATACCTCCTAGAAACTAGAATTCTCACCCATCTTCCCACTAGCATGTGAAGCACCACAAAATCAAGAAATTGTAAAGGCCATCATCTCACACACCTCTAGCCAAATTCCTTGGGATTTCTAGAATACAACCATTGATAGTGTATTTTTTTCCTTCAATTGCATATATACACTGAAAATATATCATACAAGAAACTAAAAGAATAGTTTTCATCAAACCAAGAACAAAAAAAAAACATTCAACTCAGGAACATCACTTGATGGCATCGAGAAGGAAACGGGGCCCAATCATTTCATAGGATAACTAGTATCATCACCCAACTCCATCGCATTCCTGAGTGATTCCTCCCTCTTACTCTTAACGCTTATAAAAAAAAATTGTATTGTAAGTCATGTGTCTCAATGCCCCATTATCCACATACCACCCAACACTTGACACAGTGTTGGAATATAAACAAGATACCATGAAGAAGGTGGTCTCAAACTTGGATGCTAACACTCTACTCTTGCTACAATACTTGCACTCCTTGCACCCTGGTTCTACTACTTGGCCTTCCCTTTCTTGTTCTTCTAACATTGGCTCACATATTGACCATTTTCATGGCACATAAAACATTCCATATTAATTAAATCCTTCTTACCCTTATTGTGTCCTTGTTTCGCTAACTCATCCTCCTAAAGAGAACTAGGTCTTACAATTTTCTTTTCTTAGTTGAACAAAATTATGACCTTAAACCCCAATTTCATTAAATTTGGACTTATTTCTATCAATTTTGACTAGAAATAAGTCAAAATTTAATGAAATTGGGATTCTTATATCTTCCTACACAAAGTCATCCCAAGGTTATCAAAAGTAGGTAACTTCTCATGAGCACAAACACCTTGAACAAAGGATTTCCAAGATGAATAAAACCCATTGGAACCACTTTTGTCCCTATGGAAGACAATTAATCTTTCAACTATGTGTTCTTAGTCAAGGATCTAATCATTATATCTATGTCACTTGTGAGGATGGATAAAAGATTGTTTCTTGGAATAATCTCCCTAGACTCACACTCACACTTTGATATAATGCAACCAAAACAACATACATCTACTTACCAATCTTCTTCTTTGTAATGTGAGTGATCAAATGATTTTGCATCAAATGAAGAATGCTTATCTTTTCCTTAGCATCCTTATTATTATGCTTACCCAACAATTTGAATCAATAGGTGCAAT
>ML777523.1:1648728-1668279 GCA_009831015.1 Picea engelmannii | reverse complement strand
CCCCCCCCCCCCCCCCCCCCCTCTTCTTTTTGGTTTTTTCATCTTTTCATTTTTTTCATTTTATTAAAGCCTGAAAAAGAATAAAAGAATTCTATAGTATAGTGGAGGAAACAAGTGTCACGGGAAAGAAAACTAGTTCCATAGCACAAGGAACATACCTATGCTCAATGCATGGAATCATGTGTAGGATAAGGATACTCAAGGGAATTTATCCTCCAAGGATTAAGGTATCGAGTCACAAAGGCATACATTGAAAGGCTACCAACTTGTAGGAATGCATAAGAAAATGGTTCAACGATGGAAAGATAAAGTCGACATTAGGCCTAGAAGCACGAGTGATTAATATGCAATACAATTACAACTCCAAAAAAAAAAAATGAATCCCTGTGGGTAGGTTATCTAGAAAGAGATTGAAAGGAAGCCATGAGGCCTCAACACAAAGACATGGCAGGACTAAACATGGCTTTTGAGCCTACTGAAACAAATGCAGCATAGGTGTCAAAAATGTCAGTGAGGTACTAACTAGGACACCCATGAAGAGGTAAGATACCATTCGTAAGCAACACCTTGAAATAATCTTGAAGGTATGATGTTGAAAATGAATGGGGTGGACCTTATGGAATATATGTGAATGATACAGATAAATTCATCATGTAGGAGGGATGGGACCTACTCTACATGCCAGTAAAAAAAAAACAATTCATGTTGAAGAATCTGAAAAGTGTTGACATAAGTAGAAACATATGTTAGAGGGAGTCTCATAGGTAATGGTGAGAAAAATATTGAGAGGAAGATATGTAGCTTCAATGCAAACTCATGGTGGGACTAAACATGAATCCTGATCCTATGGAACTATTTCATTATGGGTGCCAAACTGAGAAAAAGGTTATAACCAAGGTACCATGAATGGTAGGCTCTACCACATGAATTACGACACTTCTAAACAAAAGAGAAGGTTTTGTGTCACAACTCAGTGGGGTCGATCCTAAGGAAAAATGAAACAGGAAATGGATATTGAAAAAATTCATGGAGGGGAAAATATAACCTATATTCCAGTTTCTAGATCATTACCTGTTAGAATAGATCAACATGGAAGAAAAGGTACCAAAGAAAAATGTCTTCAAAGTCCTATATACAAGACCAAAAACACTCACATGGAATCTAATAAGTCCAATATATAAACCCCTAATAAAAACAAGTATTATGGGATACGAAACTTGAAAACAAGAAACCCTAAAAGTACAATATGTATATAGAAATGAATAGCCTTATAAATTATGCATCGTAGTGCTCCAGGTAGAGTCCATTGCTTGGCTCAAGCCAAGGGTTTCTTCAGTAACAAATTTGTAAAGTTTCTAGTTCAAGAATAGGTTGAAAATCCATAAACATAGCTTCAAGGATAGCCTCATCTGAAGTAAACTCAACATCCATGAAACCGGGGTTTGAGAACTCACAAATACCAGGGCTTGAGATCTTACAAACAACAAGATTAGACTCAAAATTGTTGAAAGACTGAGAGGGGAGGTGAATCAGTATTAGTACTTTTAATCCTTTTAAACCACAATGTGTATTGTTTGCTTCATGATCATATTACCAATAATATTCAATATGAAAAATATACATAAGAACTGAACAATAAGAAACCAAACATAAACAAAATACAACAATATTTTACATGGAAACCCAATGTTGGAGAAAACTGCAGAATGTTTTTCTTATATTGTCAAAAGAAAAAAAATTCATAGGAAGCACCAACTTACTTGTTTTCCAGCTACAACTAGAAGGAGGCTACAACCCACTAGTTTCTCAGGATCCAACTTAAAGGAAGCTACAACTCCCTGATTCTTTGTCTCCAACCAGAAGGAGGCTACAACCCCCTATGTTTTCTGGCTACAACAAGAAGGTGGTTAAAACCACCTATTCTTTCCCCATCCAACCACCCTGAAATATAAGTGCCAAATAACTAATACTGCCACTGTCACTCTGTCACTATCAATATATCCCTGTAAGACCTATCATTGTAAAACTTGTACCACCAACCTGTCATAACCTATAACAACAAATTTTCACAATAATCTCCTCAACCTATCAAATATGATCACATAGATCTCATGCGTACTGTCACAAGTGTATAGCTCAAATCATGTACAAGTATGTCTATCTAATCATGTTCCATACATGTACAAACAACCATAAGCCAAGTGTAATGAACTCTCACATCAACCAAAAATCAAACCCTCGTTGTTATGCAGCCCCAATCTGTACCAATAACTTCAGCAACACACCTCAACCAAAATCCCTCAAACATGTACCAAGGGATACAAGATATACCTCAACAATATGCCCAATAATATACGCCAACTACAAAAAATAAATATACCAGCATTGTACCTCTGTAGATTTGTCTCATATAGTATGTACCATACATCCAATAGTCCCTCTAGGTAAAATACTCAATCTCCCATAACCATATCTCACACAATCACCAACATCCAACTACATACAAACATATAACATACCTTTTGATTTTGTAGATAGATTTGTTGTACCTAACCATTTTCAAACTTCATGTAACTCTCCTCAACTTCTACAACCCGAATCATGATTCATCCTTGAGGTCTGGTAGTGCCTCTCATGATGAAGGTGGGTGTCAAGTGGGGCCTCACTTTACAGGATATAGGAAACCTGTGGGGATGCCTCGTGGGATGTTTACTCTCTGACTCATGGGGATGATCCTAATCAGGGGTTTTCACGACTTTCTCGCTCTCTTCTGCAACTGTGAAACTTTGTTGTCACTCTTACTTTTCTACCTCATACTTTTGCAACTTCATATGTATCAATGAGTACATGCAATAAACCTTTCGAAAGATAGATATCCAATTTTCTCAATAGGTGCTAATGGGAGTGTATTTCTCTCTTATTTATACTCTCCAAGTGCCTTCCTTTAGGGGTCATCTTCTAACTATTTTACCCAACTTCCTTCTGTTAGCATTAGGAATCACCCTCAGATTGCAGAGAGGATTAGCCTAGTACCCATCAGATTATGTGTAAATGTAAATGAGTGTTTAAAAGGTCAAATGGACAAGACTCGGGATAATAATGTTTTAACTCGAAAATTTGGGCTAGCACGCACAAGCAATTGAGGTCTTGATCAACTTCAGTCAATCAATGGGAGTAAAAGTGAATAGAAGGAAGACTTTAGTGAGATAAGTGTAGAGGTCTTCCATTGACATCAGGTCTTCAAGCAGCCTAAGGAGGAAAAACTCAACCACAAGATCTTATTGAATTAAAAATTTAAAGAACACTAAAGAACATCATAGCAGTACTATAATCAAACGTTCATCATAATACGACCATAACAATCTCATGTGAATAATTCAATCATGAAAACTTCAGCCTATGAGGCAACAAGATGGAATAAGAGAAGATGACTTATATTAATAAAAAAATCTCGAGTCCAGAAAATAACCAGTATGCTTAATCAAAATATTACAATAAGGGAGCCCAACTCAACCATTCCAACCCTCTAAATCATTTGGAATACGTATTTATAACAAAAATGGAAGGAAACAGCTAGAGTTGCGAGTTGGCCTTCCTCCCATAAGATTCTCCAAATCATTTATTCAATCTAACACCTATGCTAACAACTATTTAACAAACTTCTATAAAAAAGGAAACATGTTGGAAACCAATCCAACAAGATTTTAAATGACATTGTCTCCCTTGATGTGCATTCCTTTCCATGCCAAGTGTCCTCCAAGGGTTGTATGTTGTCACCATGCTGCCACCTATGATCCTCGTTCTTCTCCCCATCATCAACCACCCAAAAGAGTGATGAATTCAAACTCCTTGATTCCAGGTGCCAGTTCGTAGCGCCATTCAATAGCGTGCTAGGTAGCGAGTTATGTAGCATCCTTGCAAAATAAATCTGCACATTTAGTAGCATCAATCCAAAACAAGCCTGCATTTTCCATAGCGCCAATATTTTTGTGCAATTTTATAGCGTCCCTCCTAAATTAGCCTCTGCGAATTCAGTAGCGTCACACCTCAAAAAGCCTATGCAGAATTGGTATCACCATCGTTGAAATGGTCCTGCAGAATTGGTGGTGCCCATCATCAAAACAAATATGCGGATTTGGTAGTGCCACTGTGAAACAATCTTGCAGAATTTGTAGCGCTAATGTTAAGTTCAGCTTAGGAGATTTGGTAGCGTTCTACAGAAATGGTAGTGCTACTGTGTACTTCGGCTAGGAGCTTTCATAGAACTTTAGGTAGAAAAATGGAAGGACATGCTATATAGACGATTCTGCAGCGCCATGGTGCTACAAAATGTCTGTGCTCTTTCTTTATGATGAGACTAATCCTTTGGAAAGCCCAAAAACTTGAGTTGATAGGTTAGGAGCTTGTAGATTCCTATATAGGTGAAAAAAATAATACATCCTTGATCACTTACTCTTGCAAAAAGAGACCACTCTAAAAAATGGAGCTTATATCCCCCAATTATTTCGTCAACCTAGCACTCCTCCTTGTTGAAGGAGAGATTCCTTCTATCATAGTAGCATGTTTTTTCTTTGCAGGGATAGTCTTCTTGACTGCAGGTGATCTCTTCTTCATTACTGGTTACTCTCTTTCAATGGCAACTTCTACTAGAACATTCAAATTCCTCTGGGCCAATTCACCCTTGAAGTGTTGCAATTATTCCTTGAGATTTCTACTTTGAGATTTAAAGCCTATGTTTAGCCTGTATAAGTTATTTAGTTTCTTATGGAGAGGCAAGGCTCTTCTAGCTGCAATTTTTTCTAGATCAAGGGTGTTGTTGTAATTTTCCATAAGCTCCTTCATCTTTCTTATATCTTCCAAACTTTCTTCCTTCAAATGAGAAACCTCCTTCCTAGCCTCCCTGAGTTGTCTGATCAACCTTTTAAAAGTGTGATTACTAGCTGGAGTGTTGATGTTGATAACCCCAATAGGTTTCTCCATGGATTCACCTTTTTTTTATGTTGCACAGGGGCTCTGTCTATCACTTCAATAGGACTCTCAGTGGATTTTCCCTTATCTTTTTGTTTCTTTGCTATTGAAACCTTGGGTAGGAATTCTGCTTCAACAACCTCCTTGAGAGTTGATGATCTAGTGAAAGGCTTCTTGATCTTTATGCTAGCTGCTGGAGAAGGTGAAAAGTCTCTCTGTGGAGAATGATAATCCTCCCTCTCTGTTTCTTCAATTTCCTTGATGACCTCTTGGTCCTGAGCAAGGGATTTTCTCTTTCTTTTCCTTCTTGTTCCTGCTAGAGAAACACTAGTAGATGGTAAAGGACTTTGCATCTTAGACTGAGGATTAGAGGTTATGTCCAACTGCATGTGAGCATAAACAATGAATTGTTCCCAAGGAATGTTCCTCTTATTCAATTCTTCCATGACCAACATCCTGATCAATCCAGAGTGAAAGACACTAGTGTCCATAGCTTTGGACTTGGTTTGGACTCTATCAGACATCTTCCACATGCTCCTCAACAAGTAGAAAGGGATATTCATTTCATCTTTACCAGTAAAATGAAGAAAAATATTTATATGGTACTGGTATAACATGTTAAACATTCCCTCACATGTAAAGTATCTCTGGATGATCTTCAACATCTTGTCAAATTCTTCAACTAGATGGCTTCTAGGAACTCCCTTGGACAGGTTGTATGTTTGATAATCTAGTTTGAGTAAGTCCTTGGAGAAGGAAACATTTAAGGTCATGGATTTAAACCACCTCTCACTAGTATTAGGAATCCATGTGGCTGTTGCAATGGAGGCTTTAGACACCTCAAACTCAAGGTCTCCTAACTTAGTCTTAAGGCCATCAAAATGTAAGGCAAATTGCCTTGCCACTTTAGGATGTCCCCTCTACATGTTTTGGAAAAAAGAGATGCAACCCAACCTTTGAAAAACTTCCCTAACCATTGGCTCTGCATCAAATAGGTGCATGTCTGAGGGTTCAGTTCTGACCACGGTTCCTCACTTGTGAGATCTCTTCTTCTGAGGTGTCTCCATGAGTAAAAACAAGGGATCAAAGGTTATGGTATAGTGAAGGCCAAGGTAGAAAATAGAGGAAGACTTCAATGATAAAATGACAATGAATAATGGCTTCTCTCTCCTAATATTCTCCTCTAACTCACCTTGTTTTGACAGAACACTATTTTAATGACTTTTGAAAGGTAGGAAGTACAATTTCCCCTCCCCTTACTATCTGTAGATCTCAAGCTGAAGACTGATGATATAGTGAAAGTAAAAAATGTTGCAGGGGTCTTTGAATACCGACAATTAACACTCCAATCCAAATACGATAAAATGTAGGGAAAACAGGGGAAATGTAGTGAGGTTTCAACAACGTTTTTCAGTAGTGTGGTGCACACACAAGGAACAGGTGTTTGCACAGACACTCAAAACTCAAGAGAAGAATGAAATAGCATCTTTGATAGTTGAAAACCAGGTGACAATGGATACAAGTCTGTGAGAGGGATGAAGGAGGGAGTGATTTGCAGCATCGGTCACTACCAAAACTCAGGAAATAGATATCCGAAGAATTTTCTATGCAATGGAGGGAGCTCACAGAATACTTGGAGGAGTAATTGACAATTTGAGGCTCTGCAACTGGTTAGAAAACCACCTCAACTTCCAAATCATCCTTAGCATTTGATCCTGTAGCGCTGCATGCAACTGGTCTGAACTAGCAATTTTAGCAGCGCCGAGTTTGAGGAAATTCAAATATTCAAAAACCGTTATCAAAATCATTAAAAACCAAATCTTAATATCCATCTTTAACAAAAAATGGTGTTGAAAACAAGGTAGATCATGACCTCAACGAATAATGATGAATCATGTAAAGGAATAGAGGACAAGGAGTGCACCATGGAAACTCCTAATGAGTTGTAGGCAATGCCCTTTTTTCAAAAAGAATGATTTGACCACCTTTAATTAGACATAGGGACAACATGGCAAGGATAAAAGGTATGAGTGGAAAGAGTGTCATGTCAAGTCATGAACATCATGGGATAGGTTTTGCTTGGTGTCAAGTCATGAGGTGAGCCAAAACCATAAGCCATAAAATGAACCTGGGCTTAAAATCTATGTGAGGTCCAAAAATGAACCAAAACCCAAGTCTTTATTTGTTCAAGCTAACCTAAGAAAATCACACAAAGAAAAACAAAGAAAAATTGAAGTCTAAAGGCTAAAAATTTTAAACCTAAGGGATAAAAGACCCAAGGCAACTTAGTGTGATAACACCTTCTTTTAGGGCTAACCCACTTTCTTGCTGCAACCACTTTACCCATAATTGGTAAACTCATAAATTTTTGTTACAACTAATTTATTTTTAATTATTTTCTTAATGCAACAACTTTACACATAATTAACTCCTAGATGCAACCACTTTGACTAGTAAACTTCTTTATGATTTGAATAATTGACTTATTTTTTTACCTTCTAGCAGCTTCTAGAATATTCATGAGGGTCATCCAACTTCACAAATGCATATCTCCTCAACCGTGAGGAACCACATGATGTACCACATATCATCGGAAACAAAACGACGTGTACTATCCATCTATGATAATATTACCTACAAATTCATTGATATTCATGTCTTTATTCCTCATACAAACTCAAGTTCCTTAACCACACCTTAGGGCTACTAGAATTTGCTATCGGACTTGCTTCAAGGGTTGATATCAATAAAAAACAACCCAATCTATCAACAATATCCCCCTTTGGCATTGATGGAAACACTCTACACTCTGATGCAACACTAATGGAATAACAATACTTTTTCTCATGCTCCCCTTGTGACCATCACTCCCCCTAGAATCATGCCTCTGTTACTTCTCTTCATTTTCATTCATGTCTCTCATTACTCTCTCCCCCTTTGAAATAAATGGAAAAGGGTATCATCCCTTTGGGACTACTCCCCCTTTCCAAAATGTCCTTTGGGATGCTCCCCCCTATATGAACTATTTTTTTTCTCATCAATAGTGTTTCCTCATGTAAATATATGACATATATGAAAAGCATTCAAAATTCACTTTGGGGTAGAAACTATTCCAAGTTTTTGTCGAAGATACACAAAAGGATTCCCTTGGAAGCGGTTTGGTGAAGATATATGTGATTTGTTCTTTTGTCCCAACATACTAGACCATGATGTTGTTCTCTACAACCTATTCCCATAGAATGTGAAACTTGATCGGAATGTGTTTCGTCTTGGAGTGCATCATTGGATTCTTTGAAATAACTATGGCACTAGTGTTATTACAAAGTATCGGAATGAGATCGTCATATTCAACCTGTATATCCTTCAAGCTTTGTTTCATCCATAGTAACTAGGTACAACATGTTGTTGCTGCAATATACTCTACTTCTGTTGTAGATAAAAATAATGAAGATTGTTTCTTGCTTAACCAAGATACCAGAAACTCACCCAAGTAGAAAGATGTTCCACTTATACTTATTCTATTATGAATGCTACCTACCCAATTTGTATATGTGTAGGAAATAAGAGATGGATCATTCTTTTTTGGATACCATAATCCAAATTCTTGTGTACCTTTTAGATATCTGAATATCCTCTTCACTGCCATAAAATGTGATTCCTTTGGTGCTTCTTGAAACCTTGCAACCTGTCCAAGTGCCTACATCACATCCAGTCTAGAAGATGTCACATAGAGTAAAATTTCAATCATCGATATGTACTATCATTGGTCCGCATTCTTTGAATCATTATCCTTACTTAAATTGCAATTGGTCTGCATAGGAGTATTGACTGGTTTGCAATCTTCCATTCCAAACCTTCTTAGAATTTCTCTAATATACTTAGTTTGTGGGATGAAGATATGTGTGTTGCTATGACATATATGTAGTCCCAAGAATAAAGACAACTATCCAAGAAATGACATCTTGAACTAATTCTACGTGTCTTTGTCAAATTTCTAACTCATCATATCATCATGACTCCCAAAACTAATATCATCAACATAAACTTCAATTAATTGGATATTATCTTGATTTACCTTTATGTAGATATTGTTGTCTGCATTTCCTTTCATGAATACCATGCTCTAGCAGATTGTTTAAGACCATATAGGGCCTTCATCAACCTACAAACAAAATCTTCCTTCTCTAATAATTGAAAACCTTCAGGCTGCTCGATGTAGACTTCTTCCTCAAGATCTCCATTTAGGAATGTTCATTTCACGTCCATCTGATACACTTCAATATTATTAGAACATGCATAAGCTAGTATCAATCTGATTGATTCCATTCTGGAAAATGGGGCAAAGGTCACTTCAAAATATATGTCTTCAATCTGAGTGTATCCTTTACATACCAAGCTTGTTTTTTTCCTGGTAACATGTCCATCCTCGTCCAATTTTTTTCTGAAGACTCAGTTTGTTCCAATCACATTCTTATTCTTCGGAATTGGAACTAGTTCCCAAGTGTCATTATTTTCTATTTGATCTAACTCTTCATCCATAGCTTTGATCCATAATTCATCCTTGATGGCTTCTTCAAAATTACTTGGCTCAAATGTGGATAGCACTGCTAGGTGTTGTTGTTCTAGTGAACATATTTTTCTTCTAGATTCAACTTGTGCATCTTTATTTCCAATGATATGTTCTAATGGATGATTCTTTTGCACTCGTATGATAAGTGTCTTTGTAGGTACTTGAAGATATTTTTGTTCTTTCTCTGTTTCTAACTTCTCTTCTTCCTCCTCCTATGCATATTCTTCCTTTAAGTATTATTCATGATTCTATTCAACTAAATTTTTTCTTTCTTCTTTTATCTTTTGTCCATTTGTCTCATCGATTGTCAACTTTCCACTATTTTGTTGAGTCTTATATTGAAGCATTTATATTCTTTCCTTTTGCTTGAGTGACCAACCGTATGCCTTTATCAACTCAAGAATCAAATTTTCCAGCCTTGTCGTTTTCCCTTTTGATGTAGTATTTGCTTCTAAATACTCTGAAGTGTTTCACATTCACTGGTATTCCTTTCCACATATCATATGGAGTCTTATCATTGTTATTTCTAATAATTCATTTATTATGAATGTGAATTGTTGTATGCACTACTTGTACTCAAAATAAGTATGTCAACTTGGAATCCATTAACATGGTTCTGTCTATTTCCTGTACTATTTTGTTCTTCCTTTTTACTACTCCATTTTGATAAGGTGTCTTGGCTACTGAGAATTTCCTCTTTAGCCCATGCTTTCTATATAATTCCATGAACTCTTTTGATGTAAAATCTCCTCCATTGTCTGATCTCAAACACTTTATTTTCAACTCTGTTTAATTTTCATCCATCTATTTGTATGTCTTGAAGTTCTCGAATTCCTATGACTTCTTGAGAAAAAAAATTGTAGTCATTCTTGTGTAGTCATCAACCAATAGCATGAAGCATTATTCACCTTTTAATCCCTTTGTTATTTTCGGTCTGAATAGATCGGTATGTACAATCTCTAGTGGCTTTGTTGTGGAGTATTCCTTTGACTTGAACTTTGTCTTGGTCTATTTTCCATATAGACAATGCTTGCATAGAATGTTTTTTGGCTTTGATATCTTGGGAATTTATCTCATTGCTTCCCTTTTGTTGACCTTGACAAGATTATCAAAATTTATGTGACCCATTCTTTTGTGCCAAAGCCAAATTTCATCTTCCTTTCCTAAGCAACAATTTTCTTTTCCACTTTTGTTTAATACATATATGTTGCTTGGATTTCTTAAAGCTGTGGCCACCAATTTTTCTAACCCTACTTTTATTATTTCACATTTATGAGAATAAAAAACAAGTCTATGTCCTTGGTCACACATTTGACTTACACTTAGTATATTATGTTTCATGTATTTGAATAGTAGAACATTTTCTTCTTTAGAATCCTTGCTTCCAAGCTTAATTGTCCCTTTTCCTATAATTATGGCTGAGTTTTCATTCCCAAATGAAACTGATCCATCTCTTTCCTTCTTAAATGTTATAAATCTGTCCATATCACCTGTCATATGCTTTGAACATCCACTTTCAAAATACCATCCACGTATCTTGTGTTTAGCTTTTAGAGAAAGTGTGCATTCTTTAGTGTTGAATTGATCCTACTTCCTTATCCATATCCTTTCTGGCTCATGTTTGTGACTGTTGATATTATATTGTGATTCTCTAGGAGGAACAATCAATCTACAATCTTTGGACATGTGTCCAAATTTGCTACACTTGTAGCAATCTACTTCAATGCTCAAAGATTCAAATCTATTGTAGCTTATGCTTTGTGCTTCATGAGATCTTCTTGAATAACCATTTCTTGTGTATCCTTCATAGTTATTCATGTTCTTAGTATTGGCTCTACAATTCATAGCTTTATGTCAAAAATTATTAAATGAATAACATAAACCAAGAAAAATTGTTTGATACTTGGGGGTGGAAAATCTTCTAAATGGTGTTGCTCCTCTGAATCCTTCTTCTTCTCGATGTATCTATATTGTTGGTTGTTGTTGATTCTGAAATATGAACCTTCTAGGTGGTGCAATGTCTCTATAATCTTCTTCTTGGTTCCTATTTCCTTATTCCTTCCTAGAAGATCCTCTGATTGTTTCTACATAGCTTCTATGTTATGTTATCTTGGAGCTTGATCCTTTCTCTATCTGGTTATATCCTAGTCCATATTTGACATGGTATGTCCTGTGAATGTTAATGATCTCATCCAATACTTTGGTGTTGTTCTGTTGCATGTCCTTCTTCTGAATATATTTCCTTAGAGTGACTATTTATGATTCCAAGCTTGCGATCATCTTGTCCTTTTCATCTAACTGACCTCTGATTGTCTCTTTGATTCTTTTGTCTTCTTCTACTTGGAGTTTTAACCTTGTGATCATTTGCTCGACTTCTCCAAAATTGGAATTTTGAGATCCTTCTTTCTCTTTTAGTTATTCCTTGAGTAACTTGATTTTCTTTCTTTCAATCCTCAGCTTTTCTAGTGCACTGATTAATTCTACTTTGTGATCAACTTCTCCTTCTTCCTTAGAGTCTTCTTCATAATGTTCTACTACCATGAAGAGTACACTTTTTGTATCATTGTCATTATCTTCTTCCTCATCTGATGATGATTTTTCTTCCTTAGTGCAGAGACTTTGTCTTCCTTATCTATCGAGGGAGTGGATGGTGCTTTGTATCCATCTACTATTGCTCGCCAAACATCGAATCTATGTGAATGTACATATGTTTTCATCCATCTTCTCCAGAATTCATAGTTCTGACTGTCAAACTGTGGTACCCCAATCTTAGCGTTGTCCATTATCTCCTTCCAATGGTTAGAATTCTTTCTGAAGGACCTGCTCTCATACCAATGGTTGGAATATTGAGAGGGGAAGTAAATCAGTATTAGTAATTTTAATCCTTTTTAACCATAATGTGCATTGTTTAGTTTATGAGAATATTACCAATAAAATTCAATATGAGCAATATACATAAGTAGTGAACAATAAGAAACCACACATAAACGCAGTACACCAATATTTTACATGGAAACCCAATGCAGGAGAAAACCATAGAATGCTTTTCTTATATTGTCAAAAGAAGTACATTCATAGGAAGCACCAACTTCCTTGCTTTCCAGCTACAACTGGAAGGAGGCTACAACACCCTAGTTTCTACAGCTCCAACCTAAAGGAAGCTACAACTCCCTAATTCTTTGGCTCCAACCAAAAGGAGGCTACAACCCCCTATGTTCTTTGGCTACAACCGAAAGTTGGATACAACCACCTATCCTTTCCCCGTCCAACCACCCTAAAATATAAGTGCCAAATAATTATACTTCCACTGTCACTATGTCACTGTAAATCTATCCCTATAACACATGTCACTATAAAACATGTACCAACAACTTGTCACAATAATCTCCTCAACCAATTAGATCTGATCACATAGATCTCATACCCATTGTCACAAGTGTATAGCTCAAACCATGTACAAGTATGTCTCTCTAATCATGTGTCATACATATACAAACAATCATAAGCCAAGTGTAATGCACCCTCACATCAATCAAGAATCAAACCCTCACTATTATGTAGCTCCAATATGTAACAATAACTTCAACAACACACCTCAACCAAAATCAATCAAACATGTACCAAGGGATACAATATCTACCTCAACAATATGCCCAATAATGTATGCCAACTTCAAACAACAAATATACCAGCATTGTACCTCTACAGATATGTCTCATATAGTGTGTATTGTTATCGCGCAATTTGTACTTGCCCAAAAGCCAAAGGCAAGTGAACATTAAATTGGCGTAACAGGAGGTTATCCTATCACTGTCACATTAATAAGACACCTCTTTCTATTTAGGGGTGAAAGCCCAGGGGAGATTTCCTCGATGACCAGAGGGTTTGAGAAGGCAAAGGTAAAGGTATCAAGAAAATTTCTTACCCTCTCACAAGTCACATTGATAAGAAATTCCCAAAGGTTTAATTAGATGAAGGTAAGATTTGTTTGAGTGTACCTGCCCAGAACAAGACAACAAGAAAACACTATTTGCAAGTAACAATTGATATTAATTATTCGTAAAACCTTGGACTTTCAATAAAATAAATAAGATGATATACAAGATGAAGCAAACAGAAATTTATAACAACAATGTATATATAATGATAGCTTCACAATTATGCATTAAACAAGCTTAAACAATGACCCAAAATGATAACCTAGAATTGGCAATATGCTAGCATTGGTCAGAAGCAAGGAAGGCAATGTAAAATCAAAATTAACACCTTTTAAGATCTTTTACTGGTGTAATATATGGTTGTATCTTGCTTTTGTAAAAACAAAAAAAATGTTGGTAAGTTAGTCTAGTCTAGGGTTAGGAATCGTTATCAAAGAGTTTGGAGTAGATAGTTTGAGGGTTGTTTTCATCAATCAATCAAATGTAAGGAATAAACTAGTGCCTCTAGGGTTAATGGATTCACTTTTGCAGCAGCAATCTTGAAGGAAATAAATGCTAATAAGTGAACTAGATACAAGAGGGAGGATGGTTGAGGTGTTGGTAACCCAAGGCCTCAATCATCCAAAACCCTGGAAGGAAAACGACTACTAGAAAGTAGGTAACCCTAGGCCCTATCGGTTTTCCTTCTTCTTTAGCTCAAGATTGAGATAAATAAAAGCTTAATGAAGAAAGGGTTTTAGAGTGCTACAAAGGTAGGGATCTAGTACTTACTTCAAAAGAGGTGTCTTCTAGCAAAATTAAGTAGGTGGATAACTATTGAGAGAAGGATAATAACATGTGCTTATTCACCTAGGGTTTCACACTAGCAATTTCATAATCTTAGTAAATGCAAAGTAAAATATACCATAACCATTCAAAGAAAGAAGAATTTCATATTTTCACTTACATTCACCAAGAATAATCTAGTAAAATTCCCTAGTTGAAGACTTTCCACCATAAAAATGCCAAAATACACAAAAAGAAGCCTCCTCCAAGAGTTGTGCACCACTTAATTTCAGCCAATAAGCCTTTAAAGAGGTCAAATTTCAGACCTCACACTTGTGTGAGTGAAAGATGATGAAAAAATACAAGGTATTTTCCCTTATTAATAAAATTCAAATGACCTTTAATTACAAATTAGGTCAGAAAGGGCCAACATGAACAGTTACATCAAAAATCTAGGTTTTTACATAAATTTGACAAATTAAACCCTAAAACATGCAGAAGAGGTGATGTCATGCCCTTCTAGGGTGATGTTGGGCCTCACAAGTGAGAAATTGACCTCCATGAGAAAAACGTTAGGCCTTCCAAGGCCTATGGATCATGCCACATGTGCCACTTGGCACACAACTTCCTCCATCATGTCCATTTGATGTTGGGTGACGTCAAGGGTCACAAGGGTGACGTCATGGGCCTCCCAAGGCCAACATTCAGGGGGGAAGGCAAGACCCCCTAGGTCCAGGCATTCCAATGTGTCTCTGGTGGAACTTCCTTCTTTCTCTCAGGTGCAAGCCTCTGGTAGGTATCTAGCCCTAGCTTGGGTCTCAACATCCATCTGGTGGGATTTTTAGCCTTGTGGAGTTTTGAGCTAATCATCTCCCTATATGTACATGTCAGTCAGGTGTGGTCCTACAACAACAACAAGTATTCCCTCCATGGGATCATAATTCACAGGTATCATAGCAATGTCAATCACATCTAATAATTGAGTTACCCAAACATGTGCATAAAAACTCCCTTTTCCCAGACAAGTGCTCAAAGACTTTATGCTATTCTACAAGCCAGGCTTGGAGAGGGTTCCAGGACATCCTATTGGGATAATTATCCTTAGGTGTGGGGTGTTTCTAGGTGAAGACCAATCTAGGTCATGTAAGTGGATGAGATGGTGTGGGGGATGTTTGGGCAAGGGGTGCAGGGATGACAGAGAATTGTAGGTCTTATATGTGGGTGCCTCTGAAGAGGGTGAGCTACACCTTATCATGGTTGCAATTGTTTCCTATCCCATTCAATTCCCTTTTACTCTTTATATTATTTCTTTTTTTATTTCAAGAGAATAGTTGGGGGACACTGACCTGGCATGGTGACCAGTGGTGACAGCGTTACCCACAAGCATTTCACAGAGATGCGAAGAGTGGCTCATGATGAGACCCCCTTTCTCTTGGATATGCCACCAAGAGCCACTACCCTTGTGTGGTGACCAGATGAATAGTAGTGGCATACCGCTACACACCCATGGACCTAATAGGCTAGCTCATGATGAGACCCCCTATCCACCAACTAGGTCTTGAGTTTATTTTATTTTATGGGTCCCTCCTCTTTTTTGTTGAGAATCCTTTTATTGCTTTCTCGAGGATCCCTGGGAAAAGAATATTAAGGTTTGATCTTGTCTTTAAAAAAAATTCATCTACTTTTACCCTCAGGGCCTTTAGCCCCTTTTTCCCACAAGGCAAGGTATAACCATTAATATCTTGGAAAACCCAATGCTCGAACCAATGTAGGGGATATATGAGAGGGAAGATGATGAAAAGTGATAAGTATGGAAGGAATGGACGATGACATTTCATAAACCCACCAAGTAGAAACTCACTCCTAAGGGAACCAACTTGCTAGGGAATTCTTTCACCCCCCCCTAGGTATGGATAAGCCAAAAGGTATAAATTCCAAGCACATGTCATGAAGCAAAAGAGAATTAAATGCACATATTCAAATTTTTGAGAATTAGAGTGACACATACCATGATACCCAGACTCATTACCTCATGGACTAAGACCCACTGCTAATTCAGAACCAGGACGATGGGATGAATGTTGTTGTTGCTGACATAATGTTGGCGTTGTGAGAAGAAGGATGGCTCTCCAGGGCTAGGCTCAAGTCAATATGGCTCTCGGTACTCCATGTCTAGGACCTGTGGGCCTCAAGACATAATATCCTTAGTTATCCCTAGGATACGGGATAACATCTGGCTCCAAATCAGGGACACGTGCTCATCGTAGAGTGCATGAGAACCTCAACATCTCTGGTATGACCTGTGACCTGCTAGATCTCAACAAAATTGATTAGTAATATTTAGGGGTGGTGATATCAGCCCTCGCTCATATATGATACAATGACATAAAAGTAAGCAAGTATATATACAAATGGAAATACAACTACTCTAGCATGAAATGCAGATGGTATATACAATGAATGAAAAATGCCTACCTACTTACCTTCACTTACTTATGAAGTCAAGTCTCTGCCCCCTGATGGGGTTTAAGGAGGCATCCACAAACCGGTATTGAACGTCTTCTTCCTTCCAACATGGATAAATAATAGGCATCATTGACTGACATCCTTCCGAATTTGAAGGGACGAAGCCAAAATTGTGCACTCCCTTTGACATTAGTAGGCTCTCCCTTCTTTGTATCCCACATCCAGAACATATCTCCCTCTTTGTAATCCTTGGTCTTAAATTTGGCTATCTCTTGCACAACCCTAGTGTATTTCCTTGAGGGAGGAAGGTGGGATTCCACTATGAAGAATTCTTACTGGGATGGTCGGATCAATATGTCATCCTCTCCTTTCTTTAATAATTTGACAGCCCCAACTTCTTTGTCCTTATATTAGTGTAGTATTTGTTGATACTCCTCCTTCTTCGGCCATTGTATTTGATCAAAGTCTTCCTCTGAAGCGAAAGTAAAATCATCAGGGGAAAATACAAGAAGACTCTCTTTGATTGGTTCATGTGTCTCATTAGTTCCAATATTATCACCAATTTCTTTCACATGGACCTTGGTCATTGGCACATTTGGGAGGAAGCTTATTGTTCCATCATTAATAGGCACATTAATGTAAGTGAGATCCATCTCTAAGGTGCCTCCCAACATTGCAGCAAACTTCCTAGACAATAGCATTTCCCAAACATCTGGGATGTCCACTACCACAATATCCATGTGGATCACTCTCTCGGGGTATCTTCTAAGGCATACTTCAATATTCTCAACTACCTCGTGAGTGGGTATGGCCCTGGATTCAAAACCACACACATTATTGTAAGGTCATGTAACCTTTAGGCCCAATTTTTCCATGACTTTCAAAGACATCATGTCAACACCTACCCCTAAATCAAGCATACAATTGTTAAGGCATTTGTTATTAATCAACAAGGTCATGAATAAAGGAGGATGTCCATCATATTGAACCCTGAAGTGATCTACTTGTAACATGATAGGAGGTTCCATTGGCTCATTTGAACTTCTGAAACAATTGTCGAACCTTTCCTTTACAAACGGGACTTTGATGACTTCTCTTAATGGAATGGTCACGTGCATTTTTTCTAATGCACCTTCAAATTCAAAGTTCAAATCCACTTTGTCAATCTTGGGAGGATTATTAGGAAGAAGTATGTTCATAGGTGGAGGTCTTGTCTGTGAAATCGCAGTACCAGTAGAGAGAGGTTGGTTCATTATTTTTTGCCTAGTATATACTTGGAATTCTTGCTTCTTCAACTTTTCTCTTGATTCTTGGTCAAGGTTATTTATAACCTCCATCAGGCTATCCTTTCCGGCTGCTTCCTTTATGCCTTCTTGATGTTCTTCAAGTGTGACAATACGGAAATATTAAGGGTTTTCAATGGTATTGTTAACAATGTTTACTTGGTCATGATCACCATTGTTGAAAGGAAACTCATGCTCTCAATGTGACTCTCTGCATTGTAAGCACAAAGTTTTTTCATCTACTACATTTGCAGGGGCTAAAGTATTGGGCAGCTCTTGATCATTCTTTGGTCTAAAAACTTGGTTCCCTTTCTGAAATTTCCCCTTGTAAGGAACCTTAGGAGCTTATTGTTGATTTCTTTCTAGGTTGAAAATCCTATTCATCATTAGTTCTTGGGTTTTTACCATGCCATATACACTCATTCGTAGTGTTTCCAAGCTAGCGCTAATGTCTGAGGCAGGTTCAACATTGTGGACTATATTAGGTTTAGCGTTCATTCTGACTCTCGAGGCTAAGAAAGGCTTAAATCTAGATGATGAAATGTTGTCTTCAATTCTTGTAGCAACTCCTTAGGTTTCTTGGATTGTTTTAGGGTCTTTATCTCTAATAAGATATCCCAACTGTCCTGTAAAATCTTTGGTATAAAGAAAGAGAACGAAATTATCAGAAGGATGATGGCTCACTGGGATCTTCTGCATCAAATTTTCAAATTTGACATGGAATTCTCTAACAGTTTCATTATCTTGTTTTATGAGGTTATTCATCCTTATAAACATCATGTTGGGGTCTTCTTTGACACTCCATCGTTTGAGGAATACTCCCTCCAACCTATCCATGGTTTTAATACAAGCATCAAGGAGACCATTGTACCAACGTATAGCGACATCATGGAAGGAAGAAGAGAACAAATTCATAGCTAGATCCTCTGCATAATCATTGATGGGATGAAGCTAAAAGAAACCCTAGAAATTACTCATACGATCCTCGACATTGACTACATAATTACCAGTGAATTTAGGCAACCATTTACCATACTTAGGGGGCATTTGCCTAGGGTATCCTGGTATACTTGTCATGTCTAATGGTTTGAAGAGCTTGGATAACCATTACTTATAGCTATTAGCTAGGTTTGGATTCACAGTTTGAGTTCATGCACTAGACATTGTGTTTAAGGGATGATTGCCTCCAAATAATGATTTTACTACGAGAGAATTTTGGGGAGGTTTTCTTCTAAAGGAATGGGCAGGATTGGTATACCTCCCTGAAGTTTGTGGAGTCACCAGATATTTTTCTTGAAACTATCAAAGGGATGAGGGGATCACCCTCGGTGGATTCACCAATTAAGCTTTGTAAAGTAGAGGATTTTGATGAAAGGCTTACCGAAAAGTGTCGTCTTTGAGGAGAATTGACTTAGTGTTCCCCGACAACGGCGCCAAAATTTCATCTTGCAATTTCTATTTTACCAAAATCCAAAGGAAAGTGAACAATAAATTGGTGTAACAGGAGGTTATCCTATCATTGTCACCTTAATAATACACCTCTTTATATTTAGGCGTGAAA
>ML777523.1:1614977-1626657 GCA_009831015.1 Picea engelmannii | reverse complement strand
AATTGAGTAAGGTAATCTCCTTTGCAAATATTAAAAGGGAACTTGGTCTTATGTCCTATATGTCTAGGATTCTCAACCATATTAATGCCCCCAACATAGCTTGCAATGGATGGTGACATGCTCCCAACATGACTTGAACATGCTATTATTTGATCTCTTACATGACTTGCAGAGGTTAGTGACATTTGTCCAGTATGACTAGAAGTGACCAAACTCGTTCCACCAGGATGACTTGCAGTGGTTGGTTTCTTGTATTCAACATGAATCACATAGGTTGGTGACTTTACGCCAGTATGACTAGCAGTGACTGGAATTTTTATCCTAGCATGACTCGTAGACGCTGGTTGTTTTCCCCTGGAATGACTAGAATTGGTTGGAAACATGTCTCCAGCATGACTAGAAAAGGTTGGTGACAGGACTCATGATTCGTAGAGGTTGGTGACTCAACACCGGTATGACTAGCAGTGACTAGATTTTTACTTCCAACATGACTTGCAGAGGTTGGTTTCTTTCCCCCAGCATGAATCACAGAAGCTGGTGACAGGTCCCCACATGACTAGAAGAGGTTGGTGAACTCTTTTTCTTACTCTTACTCTTCCTCTTCCTTTTATACTTTTGGTTACTAGTAGCTAGAATTTCACCAGAAGAGGGAGAAGCAGAAGGAGTAGACTTCATGGATCCATAAGGTAAAGGATCGACATCCATACGATACCCATGACATAAATTGCTTATCTGAGAAGCATCAAGAAAATTTAGGACATTCAAAGTGGTCGATAACCAAATTGATAGTCCTGCATTCAACCCAGGAATGTTCAAAGTGGCCATCAAGGGGGAACCAATGTTTCCAAAGAATGGAAAAGCACAAGAATCCCCTTGGGCAAGGGTCCCTCAGTTGGTATCCTCAAGAAATTTGGTCGAAGCGTTCTTAGGCACAGGTTCGTCCCTTGCAAGATTTTTCATGTACATAAAAGTCTCACACACTGACTCTGATGAACCAGTGGTATAAAAACCCACTCCTTCTAATAGGTTTCTCCATGCTTTCAAGAGAAAGAATAGGGATCCTTCCTAACCAGCAGAGTGGTTGGTTGACTACCTTGAATCAACAATCCAAAAGCGTTGATACTGAAACAACCTAAGGCCAACAATTCAAAGAAAAACTCCACTAAAAAGTCCTAATAGAAACATCCAAAGCAAACAAATTTTCCAAAACTTCATCCTAGGTGGATGAGGTCCTGAGTCCAAAGGAATGAAAAAGTGGAAAGGGACCTTCTGGAGGAAGGCACATGTTGATTAAGTCTCATGGACCAATGAATGAAGGAGTGAGAAGTAATTATATAGACCTCTACTGACCAACATTATCTGGTACAAACACCCATGCTTTGTGGGGCACCCTCCAGTAGTACTGAAAAATGTGCTACGAAATTTTCCTCAGGTGTTGTGACAAACCCCTGCAGTCACCTCTAAGATCCCTAGGAAAAGAAACTAAGGTCACCAACTCACAGTCATCGTTGAGCGGGGGGGGGGGAGGCACGTAAAGTCAACAGTTGTGATCGAACGTATGGGAAAGGTAACTGAGCCTGAAACTCTTCCATAGGAATGATTCCATATGGGTCAGTATCACTTCAGGAAAATCCCACAATATATGATCTCTCCACTACGCTCAGTTAAGATTTGGAGGCGATATCTCCTCGGCTCTCCTTTATATGACCTCTTGTTTGACTCCTGTGTTAGAGGATCTTCCTTAATATACTTATAGAACAATTGGATTTGACTCTCCCTAACTCATAATCTTATGTTTTCTAAATGGCCTTGAAGAGTTATCTCTCCAATCCTAACCCAAGTCTGTAACCCTAAACTTGTTTGTGAACCCTAGAAATAAAGTCTAGTACATTTTAAGTATATCATTCATTTTACAAGATGTTTTTACTCAAAGGTTACAAAGTGAAACTGATGTTGTTTGAGACCCTTGCAAATAATGAAACTTATAAGAACATGTTGAGCACTCAACACACCCTAAAATCCTTATGAAATTTTATCATTTTTTGGGTACCACTTGTTTTCTTCACTGTCTGAATCAATTTCACTTTGGGAAATGGTTTATCTTTTTTTGTTTTCATGAATTTTATCATCAGGTCAAGTTTGTTTGAACTTGTGAAACCTCATGTCTAAAATAACTTGACACCTGAATTAAAAATCGACAGCTAACACTACACCTAACACGCCCAGGTTCGGCGTCAGAAAAATTCAAGCAAGTAAAGGGACCACGTAGTTACAATAGTTGTCAAGCGTCGATCCCCATCCGCATCGACAAAAGGCGGATTTTGTTTGCATAAGTTATACACATGAAGTTTCAAGAGATAGTTGATCCCCTTCGGCATCGAAAAAAATACGGGAAGGATAGACATTAACAAACGACGTAAAGAAATCATCAATAACGAATGACCAATGCGCTTTATCAGGGTCAAGGAAATCCAGAAAAGTTAAAACAATCATTTTTTTCCACAACAAGCATATCGCCGATCACCGATCCCCGATGCCTTTTCTGCATCGGGAATTTTTCAAGAGAGTCGATCCAAGAGCACTTGGGTAGGTTTAGTGTCGATCGTCAATCCTTGATACTTTTTCAGTGCCGACAAGATAGGATTGGGTTTTAGAACGTATAGCTTAAAGAAGGTCCTGATTCTGATTAACAAGAATAAATCAAGACGATGGTCTCGAATGCCACGTGTCTTTATCACATAAGGGGGTCGTACGTCCTAGTTTCATCCCGAGTCATATTAAGGTTCCCTTGCGTCCTAGTCATGCCTCCTAGTCAACTTTTCCATGTCAACTCCATATGGCAAGATCGACCGACGTCAAAAATTTTGCAAGAAGATATCAACGAAAATGTTTGAAGTACAATCCCGACCCCCGATCCACCAATTGAACAAGCAAAACGATGAGATATTTGCGGCACAAGATACAATCATATTTGGACATTTAATAGACCAGTTAATGCCCGATCCTGCATTTGTTGCTACCTCGTGTGTTGATTAAACAACAACAATTTGAAATCACCGATAGACCACATTACCACCCGCGTCCGTGCTGTCAACTTGCGATGAATTTAATTTTAAACATCTTTGAAGATCCGGTGGCAGATTTAATGAAATTACACTCATAACTCGAATAGAATGGATGATGTGACAAGGTAAGTTCATCCATGTTTAAATCTCTAGAACATTTTTTGAACCAATTCATTATGTGCACAAGTTGAATTCAAGAGCATCCGAAGGACAAAAGCAAGCGTATCGAGACTGTACTGACCCTCCGATTATCAAAACCAGGTTTAACAATCTGCAGAGGTATGTGTTCAAGTTTGTCAATTCGTTGGTCGTAATTTATATATGCATCCAGTTTTATTGCACAGTATCTAAACTATGTTCTAGCTGCAGGTAATATGTCGCCGAGAAATACAACCACCAAACGCTCGTCGAGGGCGCCCAAGCTAAAAGAAGATGAAACAGGCGAAGGTTCTTCACCGGGGACCATGAGGCAGTTGGAGTACGCTCCCAGGGTGGAGCCTGTCATTAAAACATCAACAAAGAAATCTTTTGTCCAGTCTCTGACCTTCGGTGATATAGAAGTAAGCACTGGATCCAAAGTAATGCTCCCACAATGGGGGGACCTCTTGAACAGAATTATCTGAGAAGAATACACTGATTATATCCCACACAACGACCCAGACGTAAGAGCGCTTGATGACCAGGTGTTCCCGAACATCTGACGGTCTTATTTACACATGGTGGCTAGCAGAACCCCAATTTTCCCTTTCATAGAGGTTCTGAAATGGCTAATCGACCATAGGGACGAGAATAAGTGCTTGATCAACAATGAGAATGGAAGATGTGTGGGAGTTTTCCTCCCATCAGAAGTCCAGAAATACTACAAGCTCAGGGACCTAGAGGAGCGTCTCAACACATAATGTGTGGTAAAGTTCTATGAATTCCATGACACCAGCTAGTTGATGGCCTCATGGTGGAAGGAGGAAAAGAAGTTCACTAACCAGAGAAATGGCTGGTATGGGACGATTAACCTGAGGGATCCATACATCTATTTGATGACTCTCATCTGCCAGCTATATGGAGAAAAGGACTACTCCAAGTTTTCGGAAGAATGGAAGCCTTTGGTGTACACAGTGGCGATCTCTGGGAGAAGCTTCAACTGGGGAGAAATAATTTCTAAAAAACTAAGCATATGTGTACAACAGGCTTAGACGTCGAAGGAAGGGGAAGCACCCACTTTCTACATGGCCTCGTACCTGCTCGATGTCATCTGTGCAAGGAATGTCTTCGTCGTCATGAATTTAAGCTGGCACATTGTGGAACTCCCAGTCCACATCTACTTCAGCATACTATGGGAGAACAGGTACAAAAAATATTACGCACTCATTTGCGATGAATTCATCACCCATGTTCATTTTATTATTTTTAAGAAGGAATGCCCGAGATTATCCACAACAGCCAAGAAAATGGTGTCAAAGGTAGGCCATTGGTATTTAGACGAATACTCAACCTATATCAGGGTGTTCGGGGCCACCAGAGAACCACATATCCTACCCTCTCATGTCCCAAACCGGCTCGTTGTGGGAGAAATATTTTATCATACCATCCTGCAGGGCTATAACGCCACATTAGTCAAGGGAAAGAAGTGGGTGTTCATACCCTACAGTTTCCATGTAGGGTTTTATCTGGTAAAGGATACTACTCAGGCCAAACAAGAAGGGCTCAACCAACTTAAATTCAGGTTCCCGACAGGCCGATTCCGCAAGCATGACCCTAAAGGCATGGTCCTCCAACATGCTTGACAGGTATCATCCTGTTGGTCGTATGCTCATGATAAGTTTGAGGACTAAATTTTCACAGAGTGCGCCCAGTACTGGGACGAGGTGGTGCAGAGAATGGCCAACCCAAACATGACCAGGATCAAGACCATGAGCATGGATGAATAGGTGGAAACAATAGAGAAGTTGTCTCAAGAGGCCCTCAAATCTAGGGAAGAAATAAGAGCGGAAGACATAACAGAGGCACAGAGAAGGGGATTACTCTTCCTAGAATGGGCGCAGAGAATCATTGATCAATTGGAAAATGAATCTGATCTGATAGAAATGATGAGGATTCTAGCTGACAACCCAGTCGAAATCCGAGGGGAACCAAGTGGCCTAGAGTCGATGTGAATTGAAGAAATCACCGGGTCATAAAACCCTAAAGTTTCACCACCACAGATCAGATCACCAGGGGAAATTTCGACCCATCCCGGGATAGCAAGGAAATCAGGGAGAACAAGTGTACCAAACCCCTTATTCGATTTGATAACCATCTACGATGATGAGGAGAGTTTGGAGGTGTCCCTGGTGACTCCATTACAACTTACAAAGGAGAAATAACCTAAGAGAGCATCCACCTCGGGTCCCTATGCTCCAATTCAGATTTGTCTACAGATCGAGCATGAGGACGAAAGTGCCTTAGACATTGAGTCACTCAACATACCAGGAACCCAAATGGACAACTTGAGGGATGAGCTAGGATCGGGAGAACAAGAAGAATAAATTCCACAATAGGAAATCGACATTTCAACAGCCGATTACCAAGTAAGTACTGAACTTTCCCCTGATTCCTCAGTTTTGACCAGTACCTTACCACATCATCAGCAACATCCAAAGTCCGAGCCATCGGGACATATAGAAGAGGTTCAGAAACCCATCCTTGAACAGACATACACAGTCGAGAGCCTGGGAAACACTCTAACGTGGGGAGAACAACAAATCCTCGAACCTGTTGATGAGGTCGTTGATATACAAGCAATATCCTACGACCTAAAGAGGAGAGACATCATGAAGAGAACCACTAAGGAGAGGAGGCTTACGTTGGACAGTTCGATCCTCATCACCAAAGAGGAAAACTTGATCAACACAAAGCACACCAAGACGTCCGATCTTATCAATGCAGGGATGACGATCACAGATGCCACCCTAAATAGAGCAAGGAAAGATGAAGAGGAGTTGTCTTCTATGCTAAAGGAGTTGGATCATCTCTGCCATTTGGAGAAATACTATCAAGGCTCCACACAAGCCATGGTGTTTTTGAGAAATGAGTTCCAAGACGCCTATGGAAAATTCATGAATGAACGACACCTTTTCACTGTAGGGATAAATGACTTCCAAGAAGACACCCTTATGGTGATATCAACTTGCAAAGACATGGAAAGATGGTATGAGAAGGCCCATCAAGCAGTGGAAAGAATTGATTACGCAGGTCAAACGGGTCGAGACGTCGAAGAGAACGACATTCGAGTGCTAAGGGACAACAACATAGATCGGATAAGGAAGGCGATCAAATACTAGGTGAAAATGGCCCAAAAACCTCAGCGGGAGATTCAAGAAAATTGGGTCGATTGCGAAAGGAGATGGGTCAATATTAATCGGGAGATGAAAGACATTGGTCTCCTAGAATTTGGCTCACCCGAGGACTTTGTCGACTTGCATGACATAGTCAAACAACATGCAGAACAAGACTCAGCATGGACTACAGAGATAGTAAATGTGGCGAACATGGCGCCAGGTCAATTACAGTAGTTCATGGAGCACCCGATCAAGGCTCGAACAATATTAGAGCAGTTAAGTTTCAAAATATTCAAGTATCGGGCATGGGAAATAGAAGTAAAGGAAATCATTTCGGCCTCGATGGAGCAACACAGATTCTCGTATGCCAACACATGCAAGGAACTTTTCATCAAATGGTCAAATTATGAGGAGAGTCATCCACTTCAGTGAAAACATTTGATGACTCTTAGAAGACAGAGAGATGGAATCACCATGTGGCGATGTTTTGTTTGACTTAGCTTGCACTTTTGATATTTATTTTTAGTTAATGATTTGTTATAAATAAGAGGATCGACCTTTTAGAAAAGGTCGATGGTTTTGGCAAAGACCCTCATTTTTGTAATTGTAAATAACTATTTCTGAACTACCTTAATTGAGAAGTCTTGTTTAGGACCAGAGACAAACTTTTGTTTTTTATCAAAGGCATGTGTGATTGGATGTGAAGAGGAATTACTTCCGACTTTATTTCATGAATGGATGTTGTAATGAGTAAGAGTTTCTGAATCTATTGATAAGTTAGTTGATTCAATATTTTTCTTTAGTTCTTGTTCTTAATGATGGAAACAAAATCATTGTGTTAATATGTGATTAATAATTAGAGCTAAGGAAACTATTTTTCTTGCCATCATTTTATTGTATGTATGTTTTCTTTCGATAATTATATCTCAGTCAATAATTGAAATACCATCAAGTTGATGTATTAGTACTAGGCTTGTCACAGGAGTGAAAATCTTTGTCTGCATGCTTGAGCACAAGGGTTATCCCAAGCTCAACCTTCTTTAGTAGTTAAGATTCCCCATTTTACCAGCTAGTTTATACCAGCACAAATATTTTTATCAGACCCATCTAATAAAAGAAAAAAGAAAAAGAGAACATTTAAACTGAAGGAGGAACTTTCATAAGAAGATATCATGTCAATCACTACGTAAAGCCCATTGATTATTTGGTCGGATCAGCAGATCTGGAGAACCATTCCACTATCAAACGTTGCAAAGTCTAATTGGGCCTCGATGGAGGGTGTTATCACTCCAAGAGTCACTCCCAGACTGCAAATGAGAGTAATCTTGGTAACATAGAAATTTAAATGGATTAAAATAGTTTGAATAGGTGGATCGGCAAGAGAAGAGTAAAAATGAGGGCATCAGACTGCTGCAAATACATTCCATTGGGCATGGAGTCACAACATCCTACAAATCAAAGGAAATCAAGTCGCCTACCAGATAAAAGGCTTATGCAAAGATGGATAGAAGAATAGAAGGTAAACAAAGAGAATAATAACCACATAACAGAGATCCTTTCTGTAATATAGAGTGAAGAGTGCCTGAACAATAATTTGTGATTAACAAACAATTACCACAAATCCTTTGCAGCGCATGAATTCATTAATCAAATGCAGCTTTTGATCTTCAAAATCTGTAAATATTATTCAAGCAAGATGACAAGATAGAATGATAAAAAAGAACACAAAGTCTGATAAGCAAATCTCATGAATCTCTAATGGCAGAAATATTAATTACAACAGGCCCTCGGGCTTAGAATTGAGCAAATAAATTGTTCCTCCAGCTCTCTCCTCTCTTGGATCATGAATCCAACCCTTTATCCTCAAGAGATATCATTCCTTAAATAGAAAATAGCATCCAAATAACCTTAGGAGGTCAAATCCCATATCCTCCATTGGATTCTAAGCCTTGGAGATAGGTGGCAACAATCAAAGAGACAAAAATCCAACAAACTGCTAATTTTCAGGAATTTGTTGGAAGTCATTAATAATTTGTTTCCACCTCGTGTATGAGGCCTTTGATGGAGCTAAATCTTAGGTGAATGTGTCAATTGACATCTAACTGATCCTTAAGAAGCCATTTGAATCCTCCTTGACAGGTGGCAACCTCCCAACAAGGTGAATATCAAAACCGTGACCGCTACAGGAAATTAGGTAGTGTCACTGTAAAACAGTTGGTAGCACCACTTCTATGTTTAATATCTCTCAAACCATAACAAATTTTAAAAAACTGAGAGAGTTTTTTGTTAATTGGAATGTTATGAACAAAAACCTCCTCCAATTTTCAAAAATACTTTCTCAATTGTTCATAATCCAGGTTTCAAGTTAGTGACTCGAAACTAGTAAAATAACTCTGAACAATTCGTTTTCTACCAGAATTTAGGTAGCACCCGCCTGTGTGTCTGCATGCAATTCGGTAGCGTAAATCCATGGGTTCTTTTGATGCTTGGAACCTTGTGAGAGTGTTTTCAATTCTTTTTCTTGATACTTGGCACCTTAACCAATCTTGTGCTAACATAGGCTCCATGGGGGATAGAGTCCTCCCTGTGAGGCTCTAAGAACTCTTGTAGTTTCAGTTCCCTATCCTAAGGCTGCTCCCAACCTTTAACCTCTGCAATTTGCTTTGATCTGTGACCTTCCACTAAAACTAAATGCAAATGAAAACTGAAACTGACAAAAATGATGAAAATGATGCTTGTCTAGCAAGCTTATTGTACACACCTACTCTAATTATTGGAAAAATGAAGCATTTAAGTTACATTAAACAACCAATGAAGCCATTTCATCATTTTTTCAACTGTTTGAAGCTTTCAAATGTGATTCCTTAGGCACGAGATATAATTCTTACTTGAAGGCACGTCAAAGAAACATTTGGCAATACACTTTCCATTGCAGAAATCAAGGAGCCTAGGCCCACTTTCTTCTTCCAGACAGGCTGCAAATGGATCCTGAAAAACATCATCAATACTTTCCCCTGCAACATTGCTTTGTGTAAAAAGGAAAAGTATTGTATTAGGTCCTTCCTCCACTATGCTTGGTTGTTGCATGGCTTGTTGATTTTATGAATCATCCTCAATGCATATGGCCTTGGTCCACTCCTGGTCATGAGGTGTATTAGGAAAAAGGCTTAGTGATGCTTGTCTTTCTTTAATTTCAACCTCTTTCATCTGCTCACATGGCATTTGATCTTGGTTTCTTAATGAAACTGAGCTTGTGTCTTCAAGAGGAATAGGGGGTTGATAGGGCAGTTCATCACAATTAGAAATGCTTGGGAAACTACATTCTTCTGTCTTATCTTCTGATTGTGAGGGATATTCATCATAGCTTGGCTTGTGGTCCCAATTTCTCAGTTTTTCACCTTCTAAACTTAGATTGTCATCATTTTCTTCTTTTTCAACAACAAAAATATGACATGAAGGTTCAAACAAGCTGTTGTTGCTTTGATGGTGTTAGCACTAGAAGTTTCTCTTGGACTGCTCAAGTGCAAGCCTAGCACATCTTGAAAATAAAATGACTTGATTTGGATTATTTGGGTTTTAAGAAACTTAGAGAGTAGTAAAATTAATCAAGAAGGCAATGAATCCATTGGGCATGGAGTCCAACAAAAACAAACTGTAATCCTGACCTAACATTTTATGTGCAACAAATCAGGTCAACAAAGCTAAGATCAGTTATAAAGCTTATAAAGAGATGGAAATAAGAAATAAGAAAAACAAAACTGAAAATGATCAAAGAGCATCCTAATCTTCAATACATCTAACAACAAGAGGAAAAACTCAGTTTTCAGAAATCCTTTCTAAAACTGAATCAAAACTCAAATAAGCTTGTGGCAAGAGATAGATCATATCCTATACAATAACCCTCTCAACACAGAAATTGTAGACATATAACCTATAACAGCAACACATATCCAAGGAGATGAAAGATGCGAAAATGATTTACACAGAAAAGAGAAAACAAATTGATATATAACTTCATTCTCAGCTGAGATATTTACACAGAAAGCAGCACAGGTCTACAACTTAAAATCATAGACTTTCATCCTTTCTACCTCCCTCATGGATCTTGAAATATCACCCAGACCTCTTGGGTTTTTTTCCTGTCTCTCCAATCCCCTATACAATAGATCTTTCCTTCCTTAAATAGAAAATAACATCCTCATAAATTTAGGAGGTTGAATCCCATCTCCTCCATTGGATTCTAAACCTTGGAGATAGGTGGCAACAATCAAAGAGACAAAAATCCAACAAACTGCTAATTTTCATGAATTTGTTGGAAGTCATTAATAAAATGTCTCCACCTCATTGCATGAGGCCTTTGTTGAAGCTAAATATTAGGTGCAGGTGTCCCTTGACATCTAACTGATCCTTGAGAAACCATTTGAATCCTCCTTGACAGGTGGCAACCTCCCAACAAGGCGAATATCAAATCTGTGACTGCTACAGGAAATTAGGTAGTGCCGCTGTAAAACAGTTGGTAACACCACTTCTATGTATAATATCTCTCAAACCATAACACATGTTGAAAAACTGAGAGAGGTTTTTGTTATTTGGCATGTTATAAACAAAAACCTCCTCCGGTTTTCAAAAATACCTTCTCAATTGTTCACAATTAAGCCTCTTCCAGAATTTCGGTAGCACCCGCCTGTGTGTCTGCGTGCAATTAGGCAACGTAAATACGTGGGTTCTTTGATTCTTGGAACCTTGTGAGAGTGTTTTCAATTCTTGTTCTTGACACCTGGCACCTTAACCAATCTTGTGCTAACAGATGGGAAGGGTACTTATCTGATATAAGGTCTTCAGTAGACTGTTCATGGAAATCATCTTCATAATCATCATACAAAGGTGAATCAATGACCATTTGACTATTAATGGCTGAGGGGATTAGTACAATAGCTGGGACAACTGGTTCTTCAGGGAAAACATCCTCATAGTCATCAAAACTTGGAAAATCATGGCACACTAGGTCATTAACAATAGGAGGGACTGGTAAGCTATGAATTTGGTCATAACAAGTTGCAACACTATTCTCATGATGAAATAAATTTGAATCTAAGATGACCTCTTGACTTAAATAATCGAGATAAGGAGGAGATAAGGAAATGATGGATTGTCCATATTGATCTTTCTCTTGGGAACCTAGATTTTGACATGAATGATGCATTTGTTCTTCAAATTTAGGAAAAACATTATGAAACTCACCATCTAAGTCCTACTCTTTGCAATCATCCCCTTCATCATCACTGCTAGAGGAATCACTTG
>ML777523.1:1600306-1614127 GCA_009831015.1 Picea engelmannii | reverse complement strand
TAAATATTAGGCACAGGTGTCCCTTGACATCTAAATGATCCTTGAGAATCCATTCGAATCCTCCTTGACAGGTGGCAACCTCCCAACAAGGCGAATATCAAAACCGTGACCACTACAGGAAATTAGGTAGTGCCGCTGTAAAACAACTAGTAGCGCCACTTCTATGTTTAATATCTCTCAAAACATAACACATTTTAAAACACTAAGAAAGGTTTTTGTTACTTGGAATGTTATGAACAAAAACCTCCTCCAGTTTTAAAAAATACTTTCTCAATTGTTCATAATCCAGGTTTCAAGTTAGTGACTCAAAACTGGTAAAATAATTCTGCACAATTCGTTTTCCGCCAGAATTTAGGTAGCGCCCCCCTGTGTGTCTACGTGCAATTTGGCAGCGTAAATCCATGGGTTCTTTTGATTCTTGGAACCTTGTGAGATTGTTTTCAATGCTTGTTCTTGACACTTGGCACCTTAACCAATCTTGTGCTAACAACGGGTTTGGTCTCTGTTATAAATTTAAAGGGATTTAGGACCCCTCAACAAAAATGGCGCTAAAAGGAGGGCATGAATGAATGAATGGCTAACTAAATTTATGATATAATATTTCACACAACCTATAGATTCAAAATATCCCACATGCATGGCTAGTCATTCTCAAGACAAACCACATACACTGAGTACAACTAAAACGAGTAAATCACCCCAGTAAGAGGAAGAACATTTATTCCCTGAAATACCTTAGGCTCTTCCCCGTGAGGAGTTGAACCAGTTCAAAAGAATCACAAGATCTTACGCCTGAAAAATTAGAAAGCTATCCTTATCTCTATTACTTCCCCGTAGAAAAAAAGTAAGCAAACTAGTGGTCGACACCCCCAACCAGGTTTTTGTTTACACAGTACAAGACCTGATAGATTTCTCCCTCACCGAGATCGAACATCCCCTCAACCAAATCCCTGAATCACTAGATGGTAACTGCTCTGAGCCCGATAAATTTGAACCTCTGTTATCGGGCTAATTGTTAAGTACGGACACAAATCAATCCCCATAGATTCACTACGAAACTAGAACAAAACAAGACAATACACTATTATTTCCTTGGATTTCAATTATCAAATGAGAAATGGATCTAGAACATACCATTTAAATATCGAAGATCTGACTTCGTCAATGCAATCCAAGCTCCGTCACGAGGCTTATAGAGAAATATCTGCAAATAAACACAAGCCAACGAAGAAAAGAATAACAGAGTCTATTTGATATGAAACTGTGTACGTGATCAAGGAATCATACAATATGAACAAATAACATTCATATAGGAAAGAAAAGTATATATGTATTAAACAATGTGGAAGAAAGATACAACCATATGCCTTGATGTTGTCAGGTTCCTTCCAAACGTTCCTTGCTTCCCACACACTTCTGATCCAAGAATTCTGAGACCATGGATCTGATAGCTACTCACAATCTATCTTGACAAAGAAAAGCTCAAAGCCAACATACAAGCTCCAAAAAATCCAAGCTACAAAACTCAATAACAAACCAATCTAACTTTCTCCATGAGAGCTCCTCTCCTTTTATAAGATGAAGAGGATAAGGTGAGGAGGTTAGGATGATCCCACTAAATCACGAAAGCGAGTAAGATCCAAACCGTTTGGAGGCTACCTCACCATAAAAGCTTCTCCTTCTAGAAGCATCGAGAAGATGCTCGTTTTTTCCACGCACGAAAATTTTCGCACCCTAGCTATAGAGCAACTTGCGGAAAATCTAAAACCTAGCTATAGAGAAAGGTGTGGAAATCAGGCATTTATGCACCCTGTGTATAGTGCAACCTACGAAAATCTTCCTTAATAGGGTTTTTTACAAAGGAAAATACAACTTCTTCTCTCAGTAAAAGTTATTCTACCTTCTTTCTTAAGGAATTCAAGCCACTAACCCCTCTAAAGGAAACAGATAGGTTTACATCATTAACAGTCATAGGGATGATGAAAATAATGTGTAACAGAGATCCCCCCAAAGTATGAAGTTAGAACAGAGTGATAGCTGAAATACTATGTTGAGCGTGTGTAGGGAACAAGGAACACGTCGGTCGGAAACCTGCCAACAAACAAGGAAATATAGTACAATAATATATCATCACTGAGGTAGGCATTCCCATACTCAGAATACTAATGACTCAAAGCATAAATGATGACATGCGAAGATCCATGTCAAGTAAGACAGGTCATGGCCACCAAACATACACTGTGGATCCATGGCAATATGACTCAAATCTGAACATAGCCACCAAAAATACAATGTGGATCTATGTGTTAAAGACTCAAATTTGAACATAGCCATGAGACATACAATGCAGATCTATGAAACAGTACAAACTGAATATACTCCAATGCAATCTGAATCTATCAGAAAAAATCCAGGGTCTTCATCTCCACCACTGTATAGTATGAATCTAACCATGCGATTACATGTGTTGAAGTCGAATATGGTAGAAACCAATTGATTACCGGTCATTAATGAATACCATTAACAAGTGTGAGGGAAATCACCATTAATATCAATGACTCTCAAGGTACACTAGTACAATCCAACAGGTGTGAATTAATGAGCTGAAGTCGAACACTTGGAAGAATCTCTCGATCAGGGGTCGATAATGAAAACCCACTGTCGAAAGAGACGAAACCTGCGATTGAAGCATGAAAGTTCCAAGGTACTAATTAGTTTCTAAGTCTAATTATTGGATAATGAATTGAAGTCAACAAGAAAAGACTCGTCATAGGAGGGCCTTAATGTATCCCCCATCAATGACATGAAACGGGTAAAAAGATTTGAGGTAGATCAGAGTAACAAATGATTTAGGACTGACTCAGGGATGGCCGACGCAATAGAAGGATTTATGGGTTGAACTTCTCTTTGAACATACTGATGACACGACAATTGTATTGGAAAATACTGACTCAACAACAGGGATCACAGACCAATTTGTAATCTTAGAAATGGGTATGATCAAGAGACAAGTGGATTTTCCAACCTAGACACAAAGCAAGTGAAAGGGTGTCATGTTCAAAGGTGACTCTTCCATAGAATACATGTCTAGATACATTTCTTCCCCAATTTTTCCCCCACCATTTCTGTCGAGTACCTCTTTATTTTTACGCAAGCTTGAGGAGGATAACATATGCTTGTGATGTAAACTCATCCTTCGGATGAGTCCTTCGGAGTATATTTAACGAACCCTGGGAATGAGTGGTTTGGTCCCATATGGTCTTTCGATGCTTGTTTAATGAGTCCAAAGAGAGAAAACTTGCGGGTTTTTCATTTTTAAAGAGTCTAAAAAACACTTAAAAAAAACTCCAAAATGTCTTTTTTCATAAAGTAGCCTGATGAAACCAAAAAAGAGATAAACTATCGCTCAACAGATGCACTTTCTAATACTTTAACTAGCGTGAAAAGAACAAGATCGCTCAACAATATTTTCATGTTTAGAGAGTCTGAGCTTAAAGGGAACTCCAGGGGGTTCCTTTTTTGTATAACCTTTACGAGTCCGAAAAAATGATAAAAGTATACTCGGTTACATTTTCACGTATTTACAAGCACAAGAAAGAACAAAAACTAAGCTTGGTAACTTATTCTCATGTATTTACGAGCATGAGAAAGAACAAAGACTAAGCTCGGGATTGTTTTCATTTTTACGCAAGATTTAAAACAAAACAAAACTATGCTTGGGATAGATTTTATTTTTACACAAGCTTAAAAACTAAACAAAACTATGCTTGAACCTGGTTTCATTTTTACACAAATTTGAACCAGAGAAAACTATGTTTGAGGTAGGTGGTTTCATTTTTTACACAAGCTTGAACCATAGAAAACTATGCTTGGAACTTCCCAACACATAACACATGGATGGTTGGTACTTAGCCCCCGGCTTAAGAAACTAGCGGCTTTAACTTCAGCATGAAATCCAAAGGCTATAAACAATGCCCCCCCAAGCTTCGTTTCGTCCAACTTCAAAAGCGGATGAAAATGAAGATTCAAATACTAGACGAAGGACTTGACTCAACAGAGAGGGGGAAGTTGTTTCATTTTTTAATGAGCTTGACATAGGATAAGAACTGTGCTCGAGAATCTAGGTTCAATCTCTAGAACTCTGTTTCATTTTTTAACGAGCTTGACACAAAAACAAGAACTATGCTCACAAGTTCTGTTTCATTTTTTAACGAGCTTGACACAAAAACAAGAACTATGCTCGCAAGTTCTGTTTCATTTTTTAACGAGGCTGCTACAGAGACGCGAACACTATCCTCAGCTGGTTTCATTTTTTAATGAGCTTGAAATCAGAAAACCATGCTCAAAGCTAGTTTCATTTTTTAATGAGCTTGAAATCAGAAAACCATTCTCAACGACTCTTTTCTTGATCATCGCTTCCAAGAGGACGATGCTCTAGAAGGACACCATGTCAAGGGGAAAATCTCGATCATGGCCTCCAAGAGATCTTCACTCGATGGAAGAAACACACTCTGGAAGGAACACATGTTAAGGGTCACGATAGGGGTAAGGAGGTCAGGCTCCAATAGCCCGACCGAAGAGATCACCATGTCAACTGTTGAATCCAAGTCATAAGACTCAATTGAGTGTACAATGACAGACTCATCTTCATCGACAGCTGAAGGCATGGGAGACAACGCCACATAATTGACATGTGGCGGGGGAAATACCGACTGCATATACAAACCGTTTCGGAAATTCATGGAGTTGACTGTCAAGCCAGATCCAACAAACGAAAGTTTATCAATAGTCACAATTCTTACATCGTGCGGGAAAGATATCACACGAAAAAGATTGGACACAATAGCTTTCATGGCAAAGACATAATATTGTCCAAGGAGTAAATCGAAATCCAAGAGGTCTTGGACTACCATGACATCAACAAAGACAGTTTTCCCTCACAAATTTACGAGAAACTGAGGAAGAATCTCTAAAGGGTGATTGGTTATTCTGTTAAAAGAAAATAGAGTCTGAGTAACCGGCACAAGCTGAGGATAACCCAAAGTTTGCCAAGCAAGAGAGGACAAAATACTAACAAACGAACCTTCGTCTATCAATGTCTAAGGAACGTCCTGACCACAAACTTGTACTGTAATCTTGAAAGGAATGTGAAAGGGAAGACGAGGTCCAGTTAGCACACCCCAATTAAAAAGGATGGTCTCATTACTTGGAGGGGGTTCTACGGGAGAAAGAGGAAAGCACCCTAGCATGGTACATTTTGTATCAATGAGAAAAACATGGGCAGTATCGGGTTTACTCTCTAGCGGGAGAGTAGGAACGACTGATAATGACGTCAAATCAACCACTTAGGTTTCATTCTCCAAGGGGAGAATGGGGTCGACAGGTAGAAACAAATCGATCGCTTGGGTTTCACTCTCTGGCGAGAGAGTGGGATTGACCGAGGATGGGATCAGATCAACCACTTTGTCAACTGGTTCAACTAAGGACGTGATTAGATTGACTACATGATCAACCACACTGACCAATGAAGGGGTTGGATCGATCATTCCATCAACTACAGGTAGGTCGAGAGTAATCTTGCAATAAGCAGCTGGAAGTTGGGGCTGTGAAACAGTCATGTCTTCAAGTAATTTCGAGGCTTCGTCCATACAAGGGAAAAGGTGAGTTAGATGATTCCCTTTGCATAACATACACGGGAACTTGACTCTACTTTTCTTCTTCCCAATGATATCTTGACTAGTTGACGAGAGGTCATCAACATGTTGTTTAGAGGTTGATGACATGGGTTGGCGAGGTTGTGTAGACCATGCTTCTATAACCTTGGATAGACCAGGGAAATCCTTAAGAAGATGGCTACCCTTACAAACCCTGCAAGGGTACTTGGGCTTACAAGTTGTTTGGATGATCTTCACATCATCAACACTCCTAACACGATTAACAGTAACTGGTTTATTTCCAACATGTCTGGCAGTGGTTAGAATCTTATACTCATGTTTATTTTTCTTCTTTTTAGTCTTCATTTTCTTCTTCTTATCCACTGGGTTACTAATTGCAGAGCCTTCACTCAGCGAGGAAGATGAAACGGAAGAGGACCTTGCAAGTGAAGAAGGTGAAGAATCAACATGAGGTTGATGTTCTTGGGGGGAAGTGCTTACAACAGAAGGACTAGTTGCATTCGAGATTACCTAAGTGGAAAACAACCATACTGGTAATCCAATTGTGAGACCTGGAAGGCTTAAAGTAGCAATGTGAGGAGGACCAATGTTTCCATAAGAAGGAAAAACAAAAGGTTCCCCTGGAGTAGAGATTCCTTCATTGGCCATTCCGGGAACTGACGCCATTAAAAACAAAAATCCAACCTAGAGTCCACTAGGGAAAACAAACAGCACACGCTAAAAATCTAGTAAACAAGCAAGCAAACAAAACTTTCTCACAATGAGCACACTAGTTGGTGATGAAATCCAATGTCAAGAGGACAAAGTAAGAAAGGGTTGAGATAGAGTGAGTGGAAAAGTTACGTTGACGACCTGCTTAACGGACTTATGCCTTGGTGCAAGCTCCCACACATAAACGTGGGTATACCCTCCAAGGAGCCCGAGTGAGTTTGGCCAACATCGATTTCAGGTATCGTGAAGACTTTCCCCTCCACGGTCACCTCCTGTAAAGAACCTAAAGAGATAGGCCACTAAGGTTACCAACTACAACAATGATGCCTGGGGAAACAGTCGACAGTCCGATCCACGTGCAAGGGCAAGGTATCTAGCCCGAAATCAACTCGAAATGCTTCCACTCATCATTGTGGGTATACCTTCAAGCAACCCCCATAATACATGCAATCTCTACACCAAGACCAACAAAGCAGGGTGAGTAACTCTGCCAGTCTCAATGCGACCTCAGGTTTGACACTTGTGTGAGAAGAGCTTCCCAGAACAAAATGTAGCAAGTGGATTTCATCGCTCCCTAACGCAAGATTCTGTGTTTGTTTGCAGCTTTGGAAAGTTATCTTTCACACCTATTCCAAAGCCCTCCAACTAATATAATGTAGGTTTGCTACCATAAATATAAAAATGTCTAATCAATTTTTATAAGTGTTTTATTTTAAGGTTGTTGTTACTCAAGAGGAAAATGGCGTGGACTAATCGATGTTTTGACCGACTCGAAAGTTATGCAAAGAGATGAAGATGCAATCTTTTCATTTCGATGAAAGCTATGCCACGAGAAAAAGAAAACATTTATCATTCTCAGATGCACAATGTCCCAAAATTTATTAAACTCATCAATATCAAGATTCTCAAGAAATGAGCATAATAGACCAAAAATCATGCAATTTTCGCTACTTCAAATGCAAGGATGCCCCCAATCTAATCCAAACAAAGAAATAACATTTGTGTTTCAAAGATATCTAAAAGAAATAACAAATCACTTCAAAACAAAAACAATCCAAACAAAGTTTCTCTTTTAACACGAGTTATTTAGAAAAAAGAAGTGTTCTTTTCACTAAACAATTCTAAAGAAAAACAAGGCTTTGTAACTGAAAGACACTCAAAGCAAGAGATCAAATATTTTAAAAGCAAACAAAGCAAAGATGACTAAAAGCAGTTTCAAAGCTGTCAATCAGATTGTAAACAGATTATAATCAAACCCAAAAATTCATCCCAAAACCAAATCCAAGATCTGGGTAAGGAAAAAACCATCAAAAATAAAAAAGTTTCACAATCGTCGCAGGCTGTAGACTAACACAGTGCGAAAATCCCTGATTTCTGCAGGCCAGAAAACCAATACAGTGCAGAAACGCCACACTGTGTAAAAAAGGCAAGATGCGGAAATCAAATATCGTCGCATTGTCCCTCAAAGGAGGGTGCAGAAATCAAAGTAAAAATAAAAAAAATAAAAAGTAAGAAGGTTTTTCCAGTGAAATTAAACAGTGAAAGAGTCAATTTAGATCTCCCAGTGACTTAGAAAATAGAACCCAGGAAATCAAAGCAAGAAAGCAAGACAAACTAGGAAAACAATTTGTTCCCCGGTATGGTCGCCAATTTTGTTATCAGGTTAATTGTTAAGTGCGGACACAAATCAATCCCCTTAGCTTCACTACGAAACTAGAACAAAACAAGACAATACACTACTCTTTCCTTAGATTTCAATTATCAAATGAGAAATGGATATAGAACATACATTTTAAATATCGAAGATCCGACTTCGCCAATGCAATCCAAGCTCTGTCACGAGGCTTATAAATTAATATCTGCAAATAAACACAAGCCAACGAAGACAAAAATAACAGAGTCTATTTGATATGAAACTATGTACGTGATCAAGGAATCATACAATATTAACAAATAACACTCATATAGGAAAGAAAAGTATATCTGTATTAAACAATGTGGAAGAAAGATACAACCAGATGCCTTGATGTTGTCAGGTTCCTTCCAACAGTTCCTTGCTTCCCACACACTTCTGATCCAAGAATTTTGAGACCATGGATCTGATAGCTACTCACAATCTATCTTGACAAAGCAAAGCTCAAAGCCAACATACAAGCTCCAAAAACTCCAAGCTATAAAACTCAATAACAAGCCAATCTAACTTTCTCCATGAGAGCTCCTTTCCTTTTATAAGATGAAGAGGATAAGGTGAGGAGGTTAGGATGATCCCACTAAATCACGAAAGCAAGTAAAATTCAAACCATCCGGAGGCCACCTCACCATAGAAGCTTCTCCTTCTCGAAGCATCAAGAAGATGCTCGTTTTTCCCATGCACAAGAATTTCTGCACCCTAGCTATAAAGCAACCTGTGGAAACTCTCCAACCTAGCTATAGAGCAAGGTGCAGAAATCAGGCATTTTCGCACCCTTTTTATAGTGAAACTTGCAGAAATCTTCCTTAATAGGGTTTTTTACAAAGGAAAATACAACTTCTTCTCTTAGTAAAAGTCATTATCCCTTCTTTCTTCAGGAATTCAGGCCACTTACCCCTCTGAAGGCAACATATAGGTTTACATCATTAACGATCATAGGGATGACGAAAATAATGTGTAACAACCTGACAAGGAAAGGTTTAACTCGAATCGCTCAGCTTCGGAGTCAAACGACATGGAGGATAACAATGATCATAATGAGAAAAGGGGAAACTCACCTCAGAATAATCAACTGTGGTTGGCTAGAGATTCTCTGGCAATCCCCAGACGAGTACATAACCTTCCCCGACATCCAGAAAAGTTACTCCCTAAATTTGACCTCAAAACCTCAGGATTGCCTGAAGACCATATCAAAAAGTTCATACTAGCTATTAAACTGATGAATGTCCAACATGAAGACATAGTATGTAGGATTTTCCCTTATACCTTTGAGAATTCATCCTCTACGTGGTATTTTAAGTTGCCTGTAGGGTCCATAACTAGTTGGACAAAGTTTCAAAGGGATTTTTTAGACAAATTTGCAGAAGAAACCACTACAAGAGCTTTGATGGTTGAGTTGTTCACCGCCACCATGAGTTCAAAAGAAAAGGTTAAATACTTCAATCAACGAATCACCACTATCCTGAACAAATTCCAACCCGAAGCTAAACCCACTCAGGAGTTGCAAATCGAAGTATACGCTAATGCTCTCCCTGCTTCTATTTCCATGTTTGTAAAAAGCGTTGTTAAGATGACCCTAGCTGAGAATTTAGAGGAATCCAAAACAATTGAATTCCAAATGAAGGGGTGTAAATAGGGTCAGGTCTCACTAGTTAAGAAAGAAGCTCAACCTCCACCCAGGAGAGGACTCTTGTTGACCAGACCCCCAAGGAAACAAACAGAACAAGGTCCTGAAAGGGGAAGTGGAGACATAGAAGACCTACAACGGATGATAAAGAAGCTATCAAATGAAATCATAGACATGAAAAGAAGTGCAGGAGAAGGAAACCAAGGCCAAACGCCCTATAAACCCTTTTTCAAAAGAAATCCACCGTTCAAAGCAATTGAACCTCCCCCAGCCAACTTAAACATCGACCTGGGAAATGTAGCATCCGACTCTTTTTGTACCTATCACCAAGAGAAACATTCTGAAAGAGACTGTCCACAATGGGTGCATGACATGAATTTGATGGCCAATCGGTTCCTAGACGAAGTTTCCCTTATTGAACAATCAAGCGGCTCAACGATGAATATTTTTGGTCAAAAAGAAGTTGACCTACCGAAAGAAACAACCATGTTGTTGTGGGATCCTGACTTGCCAATGCCTTCCGAAGACATATTTGAGGTTCAAGAACCACCTGCCGAGGTTTTGGCTCTGCAAAGGCAAAGTAGAGGTCAACCGGTCTCAAATGACCCTACCATTGCCCAAACTTCGATAGGAAAACAAACATCTGATCACCCGAAAGCACCTTTTGTCTCTCAAAGAAATCCTATAAACATCCATACACGAAAAATCACCCAATATAAAACACAACATAGTATAAGATTTAAAAAGATTGAAAGCAAATGTATCGGTCATGGACATGTGTAGAATTCCCTAGCAAAAGGACTTTCTGTTACAAGCCTTGAAGACATTAGAGACTCCTATAAAAAACACTGACCAAGGGGAAAATCCAACCCCCACAGATCTAAGAAATAAACCAACTGTAAACGTTTTCTCTGAAGATAAAAAAGGAAAGCCTTTCATGCCACCGTTCCTCTTGACATTTGAAGTCTTCAACATAAACCTCCATAATTGTTTGGTTGACTCAGGGGCATCCTCTAATGTTATGCCATTATGTATCTGAGAGAAATTAAACATGATCCCCCTTAAAAGTGATAAACATGTGATACAACTGGACAGAACCCAGGGGAAATTTATGCGAGAACTCAAGGATGTCATGATCAGAATGGCGACATACCCAAAATTCGTTCAAGTAATTGACATCATTGTAGTAGATATACTAGAAGCTTATGACTGCTACTTAGATTGGTCTAAGAAGTTGAATGGATACTTTAGCACATACTAGGCTCACCTTTGGTTTCCATTAAAGGTACACGTAGATATGATTATGATTGATAGGGAAAAGTATCTCAAACATATTATCACCGATTTAGAGGCCCTCAACGAGCCCTCTTCAACATATTTCCTCGTGCTAGGCAACTACTCCTGCGATTCAAATTTTGGTAATTTCTCCCCTCTCTCATCTGATGTTCCTCTTACACAAAACTCTGAAATGACTTTTCAATAAAAATCTATTAATGAAAAAAAGAAAACTAGGAGCTATTTCCACTTCAAAGAGGTAAAAGATGATTTGATTCAAATGGGAGTACAAAATTATTGAAAAGTGTTCCACTTCAGATATGCAAGGTGATAGATAAAGCAAGGTTGATTGAAAAGTGTTTCTCACAAAAAGAGGTATTGACTATGAAGAAATATTTGTTCCAAATATCAAAATGCACACCATAAGAATAATTTTTTATTTAGCTACAAATTTAAAATGAAAATTTCATCACATGCATGTCAAAAATGCATTATTCAATAGTGATATTCATGAGGAAATTAATATGCTAGAACCCACTGGTTTTGTTGATGAAGAAAATCCTTAGTATATTTGCAAGTTGAGGATTTTTTTTAAATGATTTGAAACAAGCACCCATATCTTGGAATGACCAAAACAATGAGCATTTTTTTAATATTGATTTCCGATAAAATCTAAAACTTTATTTAAATCAATCAACATTTTTTTAATATTGATTTCAGATAAAATATAAAACTCTATATAAAGAGGGAAAATGGTGAAATTTTGGTTGTGATAATTTATGTGGATGATTTCTGATACAAATAATAATGATGACAATATARAGACTTTGAAGGCCAACTAAAAAAAACTAATGATATCATTGATCTTATAACCTACTTCATTATTTTCTTGGGATCCAAATTTTGCAACTTAATGATGATGTTTTTCTATCTCAACTTAAATATGCTCTTGATGTACTTGAACATTTTAAAATGAGGGATTATAAAAGTGTCCCTACTCCATTTCAATATGGTATTAATCTATCAATACATTGTTCTTCAATGAAAGTGGGTACTACTTTAGACAACTTGTTGGAATTTGTTTTATTTGAGTCATGCTAGACTTGATGTATGTTTTGCAATTAGTTTGGTTGCTAGATACGTGCTTACGGTGGAAAAAAAATCACTTATTGGTTATACAAATTCAGATTGGGGTGGTGATCTTAATGATAAAATTCTAAAAAGGTTATATGTTTCATCTTGATATCAATCCAATTATAAGGTTAAATAAGAAGCAAAGTGCTCATTTATTATCCTCTTATAAGGTTGAATATACAGCAACACACACACGAAAATAAGTACCATGGAAAATGTATGTCTTGCATGAACTTGGTTTTGTCGAAAGAAACACCACAAAAATGATAACTAACAAAATTGCAATGCAATCGATAAATAATCTAGTTTATCAATGAACACTAAGCATGTGGAGCTAGATGTTCACTACCTCAAAGATCTTTTGGACAATGTCATTATTACATTGAAGTTTTGTACAAGTCAAGAATGAACAAATATCTTAACCAAATTTTTAACAAAAGCAATATTTGAGAAGTTAAGATCTACACTTGAGATGAGATAAGTTCACATTAAGTGATGATGTGATTTGATGTCACCATCCACTTCTTTTTTATGTATTTCGTATTGTTAGCTAATCAATATGAATGAAGAAGAATGTTGAGATGCGCAATATTCCCTTGTGACAACTTATATGATATAAACTTAGTGACATATTTGAGAAGATCAGTGATTAATGCCCCACATTTGTCCTCTCATGTGAACTCACATAAATGTTTTAAGAAGTAATGTCAGCCCACAATATTTTTTTTACTTTAATGAATGCATCTAGAAAGTTAGTTTTGTATAAATAGATAGTTCATTTCTTTACTTGAACACAACAAAATAGAACCAGAAAGTGTGAGATTATGAGAAACACCTATGGATATTATAATGTACAAGCATTGTTTTGGAACTTAATGATAAACATTAGAGCATAGGACCCATCACTAATCTTTTTTGTATATTTTGTTCGTATTTTCCTGAGTTTATCATGCATTTCTAAATTATTGTTCATGCTAATGCAATGAAGACATGTTTATGGATATCCTTTTTGCATAACTCCTACAACCGAGTCTTCCTTTTTTCTATTGATTTCTCCTCTAATATAATTAATTGAACCTTTATTTTATCCTCTTTTCTTCAATCTTTAAAAAATGTATATTTGATCGCTGGGGCAGTATTGCACTCATTTGGGAGAATTGAACTTCATAAAAGGCTACAATGCTTATCAACATATCTTCTAAAGTAATGCTTAGAATTTTGGTTTCATCGTTAACCTTATTGAATACTTCTATTGGGAAAAGGAGTTGATATCAATTTTGATCACTAATGTTATTCTCTATTTCTTCAAATATTTGGTTAAGCTCAACAAGTCTTGTACTGATCCGAATTCTTTAATATTTGGGAATCCTCTAAAATATTTTGAAATAAACATTGACCAGTTTATCAAAAAATCATTTATTCTTTCTATCAAACCAAACAAATGAATCATATGTGGAACCTTCTAGATACATTGGGACTATTGAAATTTGTTTCTCTTCATCACTTGGCAGATACAACGCCAATTACTATTTAGTTTCGTTAACCCATTTTGTGCTTCTTTTATATTAACCATTGAACTTCATATTTCATATTTTAATTGTACCATTCTATAAACATATGTGACATGGTTGGTTTCCCTATTGTCCTTGTAACCTTTTAAATGGTGCATTTCTCCACTAAAAGATGGTCACCTTCCTACCATTCAATAG
>ML777523.1:1424837-1446592 GCA_009831015.1 Picea engelmannii | reverse complement strand
AGGCATAAGGTCGACAAACGTATGCGATAAGTCTGTTGAGACACTGGTGCTACCGTCGTGTCCATCCAGCTGCGTATCCACTACACAAGGGTCATCATCCTCCTCAATAGTGCTAGTAGCATCATCCTCTGTACAAGAGTCACTATCACTAGCGTCTGTGCAAGAGTCCCTATCATCAGACTGTCCCAAATCATCATCTATCGCTCCATCCTCACTCATCTCATCATCACTGTCATAGTGTGCCTCAATAGTGTGCTTTTGGTCCTTATCCCTGCACCTATTATCTGGTTCCCACGGACCCTTGCAACTGTAGCAAGCTTGTGTGCTCCTAATGGGTGTGGGGCTCCTCTGTTCTTTCAACCATCTAGTGGCTTCTTTTTTCTTTTTGACTGCTATGATGATCCCATGTAAGATATCCTCTTCGCTCCAACTGGGCTTTCTAAAGGCTACATACTAAGGAAAGGATATCAGAGCGCTATTTTCCTCGCTAAGGCTGGAATATATTATCTCCAAGCATGTTATCTCAAAGGCTATCTTATCCATTTCTTTCCAACTATCCATTTATCCCTATGTGAGATCCCTCAGGTTGGCGGGATTTACGCTCTGATACCGCTGTAATGATCCCAAGCCATTATGCAAGGAACATCACGGTTTTGGGTGTTTTTCTAAACTTTTTCTGGTTGTGGCATTTCGCCAAACACTTGGTTGATCTACTTCTTTACATGTGTTTACTTGTTGAATGGCCTCTTGATTCCGGCCTTAGGGTTTACTAATGTTTTATATATGTGTTTGCGGCAATAAACAAGAATATATAACTGTTATCCCCGATTTTAGGGATAACTAGGAGATCATGTCTCGAGGCCCTCAGGTCCTAGACATGGAGTACCGAGAGCAGGATTGACCTGAGCATGGCCCTAAAGGGCCCATCCTTTTCTTCTTCCATCACCTTTGTCTTGTCAGTAGCAGCAGCATCCATCACCATCGGCTTGATCCTGTATCAGAAGAGGTTCTTGCTCCATGAGGTAATTGGTCCAGGTATCATGGTATGTGTCACTTTTGATCATTGAAACCTTTAAATATATGCATCTGATTACTTTTATCTCTAACAACTGCTTGGATCTTACATTAGCCCACTTGACCATGCTTGGGGAAATTGACAGGGTGCCCTAGCAAGCCTGTGCCCATAGGTCTTGGTTTGCCACTGGGGGAATTTCTGAAAAGCCATCATCTGCTCCCATCATAGCATCACTGTTTCATCTTAACTCCCGCTCATTTATCCCATTCCCCTTGTCCGGGCATTGGGATGACCTATTTGTAGGATTGCACCTTATCTCGTGGGAAGAAGGGGCTAAAGGCCCAGAAGGTAAAAGCAGCTGGTAAAAGACAAAAGCCTAAAAATGAAACCTCCGGATGCTTCGCCCAAGGATCCCCGAGAAGGCAATAAAAGGCCTCTCAGCAAGAAACAAGAGGGACCCGAAAAATAACAAACAAGACCTAGTCAGCGGATAGGGGGTCTGATCACAAGCCAGCCTATTAGGTTCATGGGTACCTAACAATATGACATTGCCACCATCTGGTTACCATGCCAGGGCAGTGACCTTTGGTTGCATGGCCAAGGGAAAGGGGGTCTCATCACGAGCCAGCCTTCTCATTTCTGTGAAAGTACTTATGGGTAACATTGTCAGCTCTCGTCACCATGCCAAGGCAATGTCCTTTGGTTAGCCCTTGAATGGTTAGCCCTTGAATGGTTAGCCTTTTGGTTAGGCAAGAACGGGCTTGGAAAAAATGCATCCATGATAGGTACAGCTCGCCTTCCACAAAGGCACCCACAGATAACATTATGCATCCTTGGCCCTCACTGCACCCACATGTCTGGACATCCCCTCGCCACATCACCTCACTTACATGGCTTGGATGAAATCCTCTTGGAAACTTTCCTTTTCTTGTGGATACTAGCCCAATAGGACGTCTTGTCTTTTTCTCCAATCTAGTATTGCAGGGTTTTGTAATGTCTTTGAGATATTCACTGATGTATTAGGGTTTTTATGCATATGTTTAATAATATTGATGATGAGATGTGATTAACATTGCTATGATCCCGGTGACTGATGAGCCCATAGATGGCGTAGCTTTTGATGTGCAGGACCATGCCCGACGGATAGGTCCCATTTGGACCGGTACACATGGGGAGATCACCAGTTCAGACCTCCATGGGGCTGAAGAGCCCACCAGATGGATGTTGAGACCCCATCAGGGGGTAGAGACAGGATGCAGATGGATCAGGGCTTTTGCACCGAAGAGGAAGAGCACGTTCCATCAGAGGCACTCCGACGGGACTAGACCTAGGGGGATTGACCCCTTTTCAGTGGAACGCCAGCCTTGGAAGGCTTGGGATGTCTCCATATTCACCATGATGTCATCTAGCTTCATGGATGCTTTTGGAGGCAGACTGGGCAGCAGTTGCACGTATGGCGTGTTGGAGAGGCCCCTTGGGGGCTAACGTTTTGCTCCTTGGTGTCTCATTTTCCCTAGAAAGCGCTAGCGCCTCCCTTGAAGGGGCTTTTACTCTCATTTTTACTTGATTCGGGCCTTTTACTTAGCATTTAATGTAGAAATAGTATGATTTTGACATTATGGCCTTGTCGGCCTTTTTATGACCTAAAAGGTAAAATTAGGTCATTGATACACTATATATTGAGGGTTTTGACTCTCATTTTTATCATCAATTATCACTCACTCAAAGTGAGGTCTGATTTTTAGCGCCCTATTGGGGTTTTTGGCTGAACTAGTGATGCACACTTGTTGAAGGAAGAGATTTTTGGCATTTATGGTGTTTCTCTTGAAGGAAGGTGTTACAACTAGGGTTTGCATGGTTATTTCTTCAAGAATTGTAAGTGTTTTTTTTGCAAAACTTCTTATGGAATGGTTGTCGTTTAAATTTCTTGCATATTGCATATAAATTTGTTGAATCAAAACCCTTGGGGACAAACACACAAGTAGGTCGTTGTCTCATGTCACCTAATAGAGAAGCTTTAAGCCATTGAAGAGGAAAGAGAGAGCCTAGCCATAGCTACACTCCTTTTTCCTTCTTCCTTTATGCTAGTCGTACCTTTAGATATCCAAGAGAGGGAGATGTCCTAGGCCTAGGTTATCTACACCTAGGGTCGTTTTTCCTTGGGGTTTGTAGAAAGCACCTTGTCGCAGCAACACTCTCTTTCTTTAAGCTCTCTCATCTTGGTTTTTGTGCTTTATCTAAGCTAGCCGTTTGCCAGGAAGGAGGAGAGAGCACGAGGCCTTGCTTTTGCAACTCCGGAGTGAGCCTCTCTCCCCTAGGGTTCTGTCTTTGAGGCCCTGCTTTAGCAACACCTTGAAACCTTTCCCTCTAGTCCTTTGGAATCTCGTCCCCTTCAACTTGTGCGCCCTTCACTTTCTAACTCCATTTAACCCTAAGGCACTGATCTCTAGCCTCCAGCATTGAAGTGAAATCAAATCCAAACACTCTCAAACTTCTTTTAAACTGAAACCCTAAAATGCTGACGTCACCCTCGGTTATTTCATCTTGATGCACAAACATGTCATTTTAAAAGCAATTGAATGGTAGTTGAGGGCATTTATTAGATTGAGCATTGATTGATTACATTAGATGCCATATCATTTTTGTATCTATTGACAAGTGACTTATTTATCATTGCCATTTTGCAAACATTGACTTCGTAAAAATTTACTTTTAAAAACTACTTATATTGAATATCAGAGTCATTGATTTATGAAGTACTAACCAAGATTGCACGTATCAGTCTCCTTGTTGTATTGTCTCAAGCAGGTGCTTTTCTTTTCTTTGGTTATACTCTAGTATTGGTTGTTTATCCGAGACTATCCGATTGGCGTTAATCTGTGAAGGGGGAACTTGTCTTTGTCCTATTAGCCTTTGCCCTTTCAGAACCCCCGGCTACCGGGGACGTCTCCCCTGGGCCTAGCCTCCCTAAATAGAAAGAACCTCCCCATTGTGGTGACATTGGGTGGCGAAGGTTCTTGTTTCGCCAGTTTGACATACTATCCTTTAGCCTTTCTCCCATCTACAAACTGTGCGATAACAATAACCATGGAACATACCTCAACCATATGCAATATGATAGACCAGTCAAAACATCTCAAAACTGCTTTTATTCATAAAATAGAAGAACCTGCTACAATGAAGATGCCGATCTGGAATACTCAACAGATGGCTAAGAAGATAGACAATAGAGCTGCTACAAAAAGCTCCTGATAATACAAAAGAAGCCTCCAAAGGCTGGATGAGAGATGAAAACCAATACCCAGGTACATCTGGGCCGTATGAAGTGCCAAACCCCCACTAGAAGATGCCACATCCTACTGGAATGCTGAAACTCTTGAACAATTCGGCCCTGCTGCCAAATGTGTCCAATCACCTCAAGAAAGATGCCAAACAATAGATCGGGTGATGGCAAGAACAACCCAGGTTCCCGAATCTCCAAGATCTCCCTAAAACCCTATGGATCTGAACCTCCTCCAAGATGTGGTGTGCCCCCCTAGATGCTTGAAACCCTAGGTAAATCGGCCCCACTCCTGAATGCCTCCAAATGCTCCACAAAACCACTAGAATGATACATCGGGGCTTGGTTACCTCCCTGGTGAAGTCCCAAGCGAAATGGTGAACATCTGAGCTAGCAAATGACCGAAACCAATTTCTGAAGTTTGTTCCTCTCCTCCAATTCGTCCCATGCATCTAATAAATCAAATGGCACCTGAAACCCCTCGTGAATGAACTAGATCTGATGTCCAAGGCCCTGCAATGAAAACCCACGTGATAGAATCTCCAAAAGCCCTGCAAATCACCTGTAATGAATCTCTCTCCAAGAATGGTGCGTCCCCCTTGCTGGAAACACCCAATGGTGCGCCCTCCTTCACTTCCTGTGCCTGCGACTGGTGTAGAACCCTCCTACACTGATGTAGAACTGAGCTAGAATGGTGTGGGAGAGTATTGCATCTCCGAGACCAAGCTTGGGACAAGCTAAGTGGAATCTTTCACCACCGAATTGTCCTCTAGGGTTTGTTAAGTCAAAACCCTCAAAACCCCCAATGCTAGGCTCACTAGCTAGAAGCCAGATATCAAAATATGATCATACATGAATGAATCAGTAAAGGCCCTTGCCTTTCCTTTATACTTTTTGGCCCACCTTGTCCCTCCAAAGTGTCTTTCATTTTATTAATATTTAATTAATTAATTAAATCACTTTAATTAACTAAATAATCTTTTTACCTGTGAAAAGCTCCTTATCTCTCCTTGTGGCTTCCCTAGCCACTGAAAGTCACTTCTCACCATCCCATCATGTAGTGTTGCTTCTCCCGATTCCAATGAGCTATTAAACTAAGAGGTTCCTCCAAGTAAAGTGCCCAAATGACCTCTTCAGTGAATTCAATTATCTTATAGCTCAAAATAGTCAAAATCATGGAAATCATCGAATTGCAACGGAACCAAAGCCAACCTGTGCGGAATGGCTCATAATGATGGAATATGATGAGCAATGCAAGTTGGACGCCACAATGCCTCTCAATAACCCTTGTACTCGCCATAACATCCATCTAGCTACTATGGTCATCATAAAAGTCTGCACTGTGATGATGTCCCAAAGTGGGGACATTACAGGCACCCACAGGTAAAGCTTCGCACCCTCTGCTCTCATTGCACCCACTTACCTGGACATCCCTTATCAACATCACCCACTTTCATGGCTCAGATGAGGTCCCTTCCGGAAACTTTCCTCTTCCAGTGGACACTAGCCCAATAGGACGCCCCGTCACTTTCTCCAAACTTGTATTGCAGGCACGTATAATGTCTTTGAGCTTTTAACTAGGGTAATAGGGGTTTTATGCACATGTTTAATAATATTGATGATGAGATATGATTGACATTGCTATGATCCCTGTGACTTATGAGTCCATGGAGGGTGTAGCTATTGATGTGTAGGATCATGCTTGACGGACAGGTACCATGTTGGACCGGTACATATGGGGAGATGATCAGTTCGGACCTCCATGGGGCTCAAGAGCCCACCAGATGGATGTTGAGACCCCATCAGGTGATAGAGATAGGACAGAGATGGTCAGAAGCTTTGCATCGAAGAAGAAGAGGACGTTCCACCAGAGGCACCCTACCAGAACTTGACCTAGGGGGGTTATGCCTCCTCCATTGGAACGTTGACCCTGGAAGGCCCAGGACGTCATCCATGGTGATCATGACGTCATCCATCCTTATCGATGTCTTGGGAGACAGATTTGGCAGTGTTGGCACGTCTGGCAGGTTGGAGAAGCCCAAGGAGGGCTAACGTTTTGCTCTAGGATGTTGCATTTGCCCTGGAAGGGGCTAACGTCACCCTTAGTATTTTGGCCTTGTCGGTCTTTTTATGACCTAAAAATGAAATTAGGTCATGGTACAATATATATTGAGGGTTTTTACGCTCATTTTTTTCATGATCTCTCACTCACTCTTATGTGAGGTCTGAAATTTGCGCTATACTTGAGGTTCTTGGCTGAAATTGTGAGGCGCACATGTTGAAAGAAGGCATTTTTGGATTTCTATTGGTACTTTTGGCATTTCTCTTGATGGAAGGTGTTACAACTAGGGTTTGCTATGTTATTTCTTGGTCAAATGTAAGTAAATTTCTGCAAAACTTCTTAATTGAATGGTTCTATTGTTATTTCTTGCATCTATTGTTATGATTTGTTGAATAAACCGTAGGTGACAAGCACACATTGTACGTCCTTGTCTCATGTCCCCGTCAAGATTTTGAGTCATTTATTGAAGAGAGATAGAGCCTTGCCTTAAAAACACTCTTTTCTTCCTCTTCCAAGCTAGTCGTTTTTCATATTAGGCTAAGAAGGAAAAGACGCATTAAGGCCTAGTTCCCCTACACCTTGATGGGTCGTTTTTCTAGGGTTTGTTGGTAAAGCCTTGCCTTAGCAACACGTTCCCTACAAAACCTCTTGTCTTAGTTTTATGCCACTTTCTGAGCTAGTCGTTTTTGCCAGTGACCTAAGGTAGGAGGAGAGAGCACTAAGGCCTAGTTCCGCTACACTAAAGTGAGCCTCTCTCCCCTAGTGTTTTGTCCTTGAGGCCTTGCCATAGCAACACTTCAAGGCTTGACCCTCCCATCCTTAGTCTTACTATCTTCCTTGATCCTTCAACCTTTGCGTCCTCCTTTTGACTCCATTTACCCTAGGAACGCACTGATCTAAGCCTTAGTGTAATCTCAAAACAACTTCAAATACCTTTGATTAAACCCTAACCTTTCTAACCCTAGTTTAAGACTAACCTTGCTAACTTATTATCGTCATCATCTTTTGCTATAAACATCATTGCGCAACTAACGTTTTACTTTTAAGCAATTGAATGTTTATTTAAGGCATTACCTAATGAAGTGTTAATTAGATACATTGAATGCCATACTCTTTCAGCATTTATTGAAGAAGTGTTATTGTACACCGTTCTTATTATATAAACATTGACTTCGTTCATATTTATTTCTCGATTGCTTATATATATCAGATAGTCAATAATTATATGAAGTACGAACTAAGCGAGTAAGCTTGCATACATATATTTCTTGTTGCTTTGTCTCGGGCAGGTACTTTCTCTCTTCAGGTTATACTTCTCTGTATTGGCTAGTTAGCCGAACTATCTGCTCGGTGGTGACTTGTGAGGGGGAATTTATCTTTTAGCCTTCAATCCTTTGCCTTAACTCCCTAAACAGAAAGAACCTTCCTATCGAGGTGACATTGGGTGGGATTGGTTCAGTTACGCCAGTTTGCCTCTTTACATCTGTCCTTTATCCTAACTACAAACTGTGCGATAACAAGCTCAATTGAATAATTATAAATTTGGAAGTATTTTTGCATACTAGAGAGCCATGCCTCTGCTTCCTCACCAATCTCCACTTCTCCATTGAAGGTAGGTCGTTTAATCTTCTTAAATTCTTCCAGGACTTCATCATGTTGTTTAGGTTTCTTTTTAGTTCTTTGTTTAGGACTAGAACTACTTCCAGTAGAAGTTTCCGTATCTTTTGTATCCTTGTACACTGACTCTGTCTCAGATTCAGGATACTCCAATTTTCTTGCTTTCTTCTTCTATTGAGCTATCTTAGAGTTACTAGAATTATGCCCCTTATTTTTATCAATATTTTGATTGCACAATTTTTCCAGCAAAATCGCATTTAATTCCTCTCGAGTCTTTAAAATTCTTTTGTTCTCTACTCTCACAGTCTTTTGTTCTTCTCTCAGATATGTTACTGTTTTTATAATTTCTTAATGGCTATCATTATTTAGATCCACCCAAAGATGTCCATTAACTGAGTTTCCCTATTCAGGATTCTTTGGATGAGGTTCTTCTCCCTGAGGCTCAGGTACTTCTGTCATTTTCCTGCAAAATCAAATTATTTCTTTTCTTCCTAGAGGTAAGAAGAAAATCAAGACAATTTACATGTTATATTTTTCTGTAATAAAGCCCATAAAAAAAAGACCAAGTGTTGTAACCTACAGCTCTAATACCATTATGTCACACAACTCTAATTTCATTCACAATAATTTTTTTATATAAATCATAATAATCTAATGATTTCTTGTCATCATAATTGTCTCATATATGTCTATTTATTTCTTTTATTTCTACCCGTATATTTTTCTAGCAAGGACTATGTTTCATAATATACTCAATATTTATAAAGTCGCTATTATAGTGAACATGACAAAATACCATGTATAAGGGGCCGCATGAAGGGTTGTTTAATAGTTATAGGACCCCACGATTATACATACTCTATTCGGTACTTTAACATTGTTTAAGGATTGTTAATACAACACTGTCGTATCCTTACCATATACGAGTCAATGTATTCGGCATGCACTTTTTTGTATTACGTATCCACATTAAGCTAAGCATTGTTATACTATATTTTTTCATTGCAACTATTCTATTCTTGTCATCCCGAAGTCTATTACGTGGCATACAAAGCACGGCTCTTAATTACAGAGGATTGACTACGGAGTTTTACGAGGGATCTAATATCCTATTATGGTACAGTTGCGTATTAAAAGCCTTACCAGTTTTTTCTTTGTGAAACCGAGTGAAATACAGAGCATTTACCATGCATAATTCCTGCATGCACCACTGGTATGGATTACCATCTCGAGGAGATTTCAATGACAGTTGTCCTCGGGAAACATACATGTCATGTGATTATGCTCACAAGTGTTAGGGTTTCTTGTTGGATCCTTAAACCATCCCGACCTCACCCAAAATTGGCTCATTTTTCATTTTTCATTTTCACCTTCGCGTTCATCCAAAGAGGTTTTCGAGAATTTGATAGTTTAAACTAAACCCTCTCATGCCTTGAGAACTTTCGAGTTACAATACTGAAGATTTGACTACCTAGAACCCATTTTTGTTCATAGTATAGATTATTTGAAAGAGTCGGGGTATTCACGGCTTTTTTTGGCTTGCGAATGGTTGGTTTAATCGATTTCAAAAGGTCGCGTCTCGAATGGTAAGAGTTTTGTGGAATTTCCTTTTACTCGTTCTGACTTCCTATGTAACTAGGAAGCTAGGCTTTCGGCTTATTACAGCCTTTGTTCATACGGTATTCCACCGGTTTTGGTTAATACGTTTCTGAATGGTTTGCCTTAGTGGACTTCTTTTTTATATATATCTATAGTGTTAATGTCGTGACTGTAAAATGCATTTCAGGTCCAGGTGTATCTTCGTTCTGATTAGCCTATGGTCCGAAACGTGTGTTTTGGTTCACCTCACGGCTACATACATTTTTGAGGCTACGCTACTTTAGGATTCTTTGTTTATGTTATTCTTAGCATTACCTAGGAGATGTGTTTGCACTCCCACATTGTACTCGTACTTGTTAGATTTTCTTAGATTTTCAGTAGCAATAGATTTACCAAAGTATTTTGATCCTCATTTAACATTCAACAACCATATACTGAAAATATAAGCAAGATCTAGACGTAGATAGACAAGCACAAGAAGACATAGATTTATCCTGGGAAAACCCTAAACTCGGGAAAAAACCCAGCGAACTTTTCTTAGAGAGAATATTTCTAGTAATGCAATAGAACCTGTTATCGCACAAGTTGTAGGTTGGGCAAAGCCCAACCCAACCTTCAAATGGAAACAAATAAGAGAGCACCTACCTATTGTCACCTTAAATAGGTGTTCCCATCACTTTAGAGGTGGAGTGGTTACCCCAAGGGGAGAATCCCGGTGACCCTAGGGGGGATTGAGATGGAAAGTGTGACGTATGAATGAATGCCCCTATAGGTCAAGTTTCTATGTATGGAGAAGGGCTTGAGTAAGGTCTTGATGGTAGCCAAGGGTTGCCAAGAAGTAGTAGACCTTGCAAATGTTGATTGTACCTGCCCGAGACACATGGAAAACAATGATACAAGCCCAAATATATGATGGACAAACAAGTTAAGCTTGTTGTCCCTAATTGCAGCAGTTAGTAACAATATATATCAGCAATGAAAATGATTATGAATGATGCAAACAAGTTGCTAAAAGTCTAGTTGAAAGAGTAAGAGATAAATTAGAAACAACTAGATAAACTCAAGTAAGATAGCATTAGACTTTGGCAATGAAACAAGGATGTTACAAAAGATAATTGCAGAAATATTTTGCAGCCTTGTGGCTGTATCAAACAAGTTATTACAGCAGTAAATTCAACCATCAAAACTCACAAAGAATCCACCCAAACGTTGTGGTAGACTAAATAGATAAAGTTGGCAAACTCTTAGCTAATTCTGATGGTTGAAAATCAAGTTATAAGTGAAAGAGTGTTAGGGTTTCTGCAGCCCTAATGGCTGAAGATGAAAGTTTATAACAGCAGCAAGCAATAAACCTTTAGGGGGATCGCCCTAGTGGCTAAGAGGTGTGCTAGGCACAAGGAACAAAACCCAGATGACAAAAAGTTGAAATGACCGAAAATCATGTTTCCCAATGGAAAATATTTAAATTAGTGCCTTCAAAATTGGATAAATGGAATCTTAGAATAAATAGTTAGATCAACAAAGACCCTAAGGTTATAAGCCCTTTTACTTCCTAGGGTATGCCAATCAAACTTAGGGTAAATCTAAGAGGGTATACACATTCGTGTTCCTCCTAACAACCCTTGCAAAATAACTTGTAAATATTAGCAAATTAGATGAAGCTTAATGGACAGTGTATCCAACATACTCATAGGGTTTCAAACAACCATAACTAAGAAATAGCAAGAAATAACTAGCAATGCAGATTTTTCCTTACAAATTCCAAGAGAGAGAGATCAAACCATAGTTTCACCAAGCAAATTCACCATTCCACATCAAGAGAACAAGCATCCAAGAGGTGCACATCACTCCTCCTCATCCATTCACCAAAAGATAACACCATAGAACATTTGGACAAGAGAGAAGCACCATAATGCCCAAGAATAGTGAAAAGTTCAGCTAAGTACTTCTCACAATGGGAGAGTTATGTTATGAAATTAGATTCACATGATCTCTACTTATACAAAAGTCTTAAAACATAGTTTGTCCACTTAACAAGGGTAAAATATAAGATAAGGGGTCAACAACCTTTATCTTACCCCTTGAACCAAATAATAATATTTAATTTTCACTTTAGCACATTAGAAACCCTAAAAATAAGACGACGTCATCGCTTTAGGGCAACGTTTTGGCATGTGTGACAAGTCGTTGAGGTTGGAGATGGAACGTTTGGCCTCCAAAGGCCCTCTCTTCATGCACTATGGCCTTCTCCCTCAAGTCAACTTTCTCTCTTCATCATTTGATGCCAAGTGTCAATGAGCAAATCTATCACCACCAAACCCTAAAGCCTTTGTGACGTCAAACCTCAAGAAAGTGACGTTTCTCCCTCTTCAAGCAAAACGTTTAGGTGGTAGGGGCTAGGTTAGGTCCTCCATGATGCCATGCAAGCCTCCAAAGGCATGTCTCTATGATCCGATGTGCGGGCCATGTCTCTATGATCCGATGTGCGGGCCTATCGCATCCAACCTGTGAGGTTCTTGCCCCATGGAAGCCCAAGCTAGGCTTGTTCTCTCAAAATTGGCAACCAAGAAAGGTCCTACAAAACAAAAGGGTACGCCCTCCAAAGATCTCAAGTCATAGATATCTTGACAAGTGTAAACCACATCTAATAAGTAAGGCACCTAAACATGTGCATCAAAACTACCTCATCAAATTAAACAAATGATCCAAGACCCTATAAAATTGACCAAGTTTCGGTATGGGAGGGGTGTCATAAAAGTCCTATTGAGTAGACTAAAACCCTCAAGTAGGGTATGCTCCCAAAGATGGCCTTTCAAGGTTATGTAGTGGTCGATCAGGTGGATAGGGGTTTAGACTTCATAGGTCAAAGAGTTTCATGACATACAAGGGCTCGTATTGTCTCATTTATGGGTGCCTTTGTAGATGGTGTGTTGCACCTTCTTCCTCAATCCAAACTTTTTCCAAGCCCATTTATTGCCTTTTATTCTTTTAGGATGTTTCCAGGTTGAAGCCAAGGTGGGGCTTCTACTTAAGCATGAAAAATTGTGCCCACCTTGACTCTACCCTGGTCACATCATGCTTCCCCAAGTTGGAAACATATGTGCGGCTTCTACCTAAGCAATAAAAACAGTGCCCACACATGCTCCTCCCTGGTTGGAATTTTGCTTATTAGTTATTCTTTTACGGGTCCCATTAGTTTTTAATGAGAAACTTTTCATTTTTCTCGATATCCCTGGGTGAGCATCTAGAAGGTTAATGTGTTAGGCTCTTATCTTTTGCCAGCAACCATCCCCCCAGGCCTTCAGCCCCTTCTTCCCATGAAATGAGGTACATGCACTTCTTGGGTCACCAAAGTCAAAGGCCCTCGAAGAGGGCAATATGATCGGAACGTAATGAGCGAAAAGTGCTAAGTATGGTTGGGAATAGTACAATAACCCCTCAAGGGATCCTCAGTCACAAACCTTCCTCAAAGGTTGGCCACATATTAGGAAATCTATGACACTCACCCAGGTGAAACAAGGTCGAAAGCATAATGTCCAAGAATGTGTTCTATAATCAAAAGAAGCTTAAATACATTATGTTTAAATGCCTCATATATTAGGGTGATTACCTGCCACAATACCTGACTTTTGCATCATGGAGCAAGACCTATCTGCCTTCTAGAAGCTAGATGGTCTGGTGGATGCGCTAACAATGGATCCAAAATGTCGTGATAGAACGGCCTTTTGTATGTGCAAGTGGACACTGCTAGTCATGTGGTTTCTCAACACTCTATATCTGCAACCTATGGACCTCGAGGCATCATCTCCTTACTTATCCCACAAAATGGGGATAACACAACCATGAACAAGTTCTATTCATAGGAGCAAAACCATCAATGAAGAAACATTGATAACATGTACTTATCTCTTCTTCTTTTATCAAACCCTAGTAAGGGTAGACAACTAAGAAAAACCCTAAAATATGATATGTAGCAATCATAGTGAGTGAGTACTCGGCTTCTTCCCGCGAACTTCCCAAGATAGAAACCCTAGACACTATCGTACTTGTGTCTTCTTCCTTGCCTCAGACTTGCGCCTTCTTTTCTTGAGTGAGAGAGTTGTGTGTGGGTGTCAAATGGCAAGACATCTCCCTTTATTTAAAGTCTTCAAGTCACTTTATTGGGGTCGACTTCTCCTCCTGGATATTCTATTTTTCACTTTATTATTTTCTTGTGGGGCCAACTTCTCCTGTGGGGTATTCTTCAACTGTTCAATGGTCTTCCTTTGACTTCTTCGAATCTTCCTCTTTAAGAAAAGTTGTCCAGTAGGTAATACCTCTCGCTGCTACTAAACATCAACACTCCCTCTTAGCGAGGAAGGTATTCTTCTATGATAATCTCCTCTAGTAATCCCAATCACACCCATCCACTTCACATAGCATGGGCAAGACTACCACCATAGTCTCAAGACTACACTGCAAATATCTATGATGTTTCTCCTTTCCTTAGTAGTCCCAATCACACCCATCCACTTCACATGGAATGGGAAAGACTACCACCATAGCCTCATTCACACCTAGGCACTTCACAAGGCTTATGCAAGGCTACACCATGGTCCCAATCACATCTAGCCACTTCACATGGCGTAGGAAAGACTTCTCCCAGGTTACTCATTACTCCCTCAGTCACTTCACATGACTTCTCTACGACACCCTTGGCCAGAGGGACAGTATCTGCCCACTGTAGGAGAAACATCACAACTCCCTCTCAACAAGGGTGGACATTTTGCATCACGCCAAGCTTGTCTCTGAAGTACTCATACTTCACTTTATACAAAGGCTTGGTGAGAATGTTTGCTATCTACTCATCTATGGATATGTACCAGAGTTCCACTGCTCCTTTCTGCACCATGTCTCGGATGAAATCGTATTTGATCTCTATATGCTTTGACTTGTCATGAAAAACTGGATTCTCTGAAAGCTTCAAACAACTTTGATTATCACAGTATATCAAAGTTGGCTCCAACTCTAGATCAAATAACCTTGCAAGTAACTTTCGAAGCCATACTACTTCACGGCCTACAACACTAGCTGCTATATATTCTTCCTCTATTGTATTGAGTGCCACTGACGGTTGATTTCTGCTCCACCATGAGATCATACCTAATCCCAAACTGAAACAACATCTTGATGTGATTTTCCTGTCCACTGCACTCCCTGCCCAGTCAGAGTCAGTATAACCTTGCATCTTTACTTCACCGTCCGAGACATATCTGATTCCATATCCAACCGTACCATGTAGGTACCTCAATACATACTTTGTTGCTACCAAATGTATATGTCTAGGCTCAACCATGTACTGACTCAATGTGCTCATTGCGAAGCATATATCCGGCCTCATGTTAACTAGGTACATCAAAGATCCGATCAACTGTCTATACATCGTGGGACCAACCAAATCTGAGGAAGAGTCACTCAAGAGCTTTGGACAAAATTGGTTTGTCCTAAGAAGGATTGAAGAAGTTTCTTTGTTGTGGGCAAAGGTACTTTACCAATGGCTTCAATTCTTTCTGGGTCTAACTTAACCCCATCTTTAGTGATGATGTGGCCCAATAACTTACCTTCAGTCACCCCAAAGACTGACTTAGCAGGATTTAGAGAGATTCCAAACTCTCTACATCTATCCAAAACTTGCCTAAGGTGGTCAATTTGAGTTTTACCATCCTTAGAAAAAACCGTTAAATCATCCTGATAAATTTCAATCAATTTTCCAATCAACCCCCTGAAGGCATAATCCATAGCTCTCTGAAAAGTAGCTCCAGAATTTGATAAACCAAATGGCATTCTGAGATATTCAAAAGTTCCCCATGGAGTAGTAAAAGTTGTCTTATGCCTATCCTCTTCTTTTAGTCTGATCTGATTATAACTTGAGAAACCATCGAGCATGGAAATCATTCCTGAACCTGTAACTCTTTGAAGTAAAGTTTCCATCTTGGGGAGCGGATAGTGGTCTTTTGTGCAAGCAATGTTTAAGTTCCTGAAGTCAATGCATATATGAATATTCCCTCTCTTCTTCCTAGCAACAACCATATTTGAACACCAAGAAGCATGTCTGGTCTGTGCAATGATACCTGCTTCTAACATTTTTTGTAACTCCTTTTGAACCAAAGGAGCTAACTTGGGGTTTAACTGCCTCAACTTTTGTCTAAACGGTTTGGTACCTTCCTTGAGAGGAATCACATGTTGAATCACATCTTCCATGTAGACTTTGAGCTCATCATAACTAAAGGCCAAGACATCCCTATATTCTTTTAATAACTTAACAATTTCATTTCTTTTGTCTATAGGGGTAGTCTTGCCTACTTTTATCAATCTAGGCTCTTCATTAGTTCCAACGTTGACTTCAAGGTAATCACATAGTTTTTTCTTTGTGTCATCTTTTTGCTTATGACCATCCTGTCTATCAAAATTCTTTTCTGAAGAAACCACTCGTTTACGTAGTGCTTTCACCTCATCATCATTCTCGGTGTAATTGCAACCTTCTTCTTCAAACTTATGCCTAAGTCTGAAAATTCATGGATGTGAAGTAAAAACTTGACCATCTGTTTGTCATCATCACAAACCTGCCAATGGTCCATGTTGTCCAGGACCGAGGGTCTAAAAATGACTTCTACTAAAATATTCTCATCAATTAAACTGTCTGGAAGCTGTAGTGTGGAAGCTGCCACTGCAAGTTCATCGGCTTTTAAATTCTGTTCTCTAGGAATTACAATCAAGTCTATAGCATCTAAGTCATTTATTAAGTTCCAAATTGCATTCCTATACCCTTTCAATCTTTATGGCCTGCAGGTAAACCTGTTCTTTAACTGTTGTATGACCAAGTCTGAATCCCCTTTGATATTTAGACATTTTATTCCTCCATCTCTGCAGAGTTCTAAACCAAGGAGTACAGCCTCATACTCAACCACATTATTGGTTGCATCAAACTCCAATTTATAGGAAAATTTCAATACTTCACCATTTGGAGATTGAAGCACAATACCAGCACCTTTTCCTGCTCTAGAAAAAGCACCATCAAAGTTCATGTACCACACCTTATCTAATTCTTTATCTTGAACTGTTTCTTCAAAAGGCACAATGGAATTAGATAAGATAGCATAGCTACCAAGACCTTCATCAGTCCACTTTAATTCATTTTTGGGATGACTGGGATCTTCAACATGATACTTTCTATACACTTCCCTATTCAACTTAAAAGTATTTCCATCAGGGGTAGGGAGAGTAGCATAAGATAGATCCATTTGTAGACTACCACCCAGATCTGCAACTGCTTTTCTATTCAATAACATTCCCCAAACATTCGGAACATCAATCACCACAATATCCATTTCAAACATGATATATGGAAATATTGCTAAGTGTACTTGCAAACCTTTTATCAATCCATGCACTCCAATTGCCTGACTATCCAAGGCACAAATGTTGTGGTAAAGTCTTGATATTCTTAAGTTTAACTGTTCCATTACCTTCTCAATAACAACATTTGACCTTGCTCCTGAATCAAGCATGCAATTGTGTAACACTTTGTCCTTCACAAGTAAAGAAAGGTAGAAAGGCAAATTCTTTTCATTCTTCCTATCCCAATTCTGTAGAATCACTGGTGCATCCTGGCAAGCCACGACTGTTTGTTTCTCTACAACACTTTTAGGAGGTTGTTCAATGGCTTTAAGTAGCTTTTCCTTTTCTGAAGGAATCTTCATGATTTCTGACACTAGCACTAACACCTTCGCATTACCCAACCAACCACCTAAGTCAAAGTTTAAGTCTGCATTAATGGGCACATTAGACTTGGGAGGAGTTGATGATACTTTGGGGGCACTAGTTTGACTTTTATCTTGACTTTTGTTTCCACCCCTTTGGTATGTAATGCCTCTAAACTTAACCATTTCTGCAACCCATACTTTTCTGTAGCTTTATCAATATTACTATTCATAAAGTTACCACTACTTCCATAATCATGGAAATCCATCCAATCACACATGCCACCATAGTGTCTTTCATCACACATATTTACTTGTTCACTCCCTTGGTCTCCATAATCATTATTACACACTTCAAGGAAAACTAAATAAGTCGATTCCTCATGAAACTCACCACAAGGACACCAATAAGGTATAGAGCGATGATCTACCAAGCTGGTGGATTCAAAAGGATTAGGTGGTCTTTGATCATTCTGGGGAGGTCTTCTTGGTCACCTATCATTTGGCTTGTGTTGTTGTCTATTACCTTGGGACCTCTCCATAGTGATCACCTTATTTTGCAAAGCATTGATTTGATTGGCATGATTGACTTCCATCTGTTTAATTAATTGAGTGAATTCTTAAATTTCTTTAATCCCATCACCCGAGGATCCTTGACCCTCGTCTTTCTTTTACTTTTCATCACTAACCATTGAAGAAGAACCTATATTGAAACCAAGAATGTTGGACTTCCTACCCTCAAGCATATTCTGCTCAATCCTTACAGTTGTTTCTTGTGCTGCTGGTAAAGTTTGAGGATCCTTATCCCTTAAGGCATACCTCATTTCACCTTCAAAAGCCTCTATATAATAAATCAAAATTGCAGCATCTGGAGGCTTAACATCTTGATGAAGGATCTTTACCACACTATTAAACTTAGTGCTAAATTCTAACACCATTTCATTTTCTTTCTTATGACTAGTGGTAAGAGCTCCCAGCTGAAATCTATGTTCCTTTGAATCACCCCATCTCTTCCTAAATTCATCCAATATTGAATTAAGGGTGCTAAACTTGTTTGCGGGAAAGTCTGAAAACCATTCACCAACATCTCCTTCCAAAGAAAAGACAAACAATGTCATCTTCACATCTTCTTCGTCATGACCTTTAAATTACTTCAATATACACTTGTCAAAACTTGCGATGTGCGACTTGGCACTTATAGCATTGTTCCCATGAAAAATAAGCAACTTGTCCATGGCTTTTTCGAGAACATAGTGAGGGGAACCCTGAATTGCTGCAAGGTTCAAAGGACTCGAACAAGAAGTCATCGTTACGTTAGGATTATTAGTGAGATTATTAACAGTTGTTTGATTATTAGTTTGGAACAAGAATTGGATATCGTTGAGTGCTTCCTCCCTAAGACTTTCAAATAGTCTCCTAGAGCCAAGCGGTTTAGTCTTCTCCTGTAAACCTTTTCAAATTCGGGAAAAGCATAAACCACTCCTTGTGAAGTGCTCCTAGTAGTATACTTGCTAGATTTTTTCAATGGAGTCGCCACTTAGACAAGAATCACACAATGCTAACCATTCACAGGTTCAAAAAATTTTAAGGCCTAAGAATTTTATTATTTAGTTCTTAAAGAATCAAGTTAAGTCGTTTTGACCAAGAATAAATGACTTATCCCCGACAACGGCGCCAAAGATGTTGTTGTCCTAATACACACTTGCAAACGTGAGCTAAGTCCATCTCACTGACTGTATCCTTGGAGGCACAATGCCTAGGTTCAGAGCCCACGCTATCACTTTGACCGGAACCTCTTCTGTCTAGGCTCACTCCTAGGGAAGCCAAGGGGGGTAGTCCCTAGTTTCTAGATTAGTTTTAGAGTTAAGTTCTAGGAGTTAGTTTTAATTTTTTAAGGCTTGGGGTACTCTAACCTAAGTTGCACAAGCAGGAATGCAAGATGCAAGGGTTAGTATGTTTAAGAAAGACCTTTTCCTAAGGCAACTAAGACTAGTGCCTAAGATTGGGCAAGGGGTCAACTAAAGTTAAGGGGTGATTCATTACAGATATGATTACAATATTACTTACAAAAGAATAATTGAATCAAATATTCAGTACAAGATTTACAAGTAAATAATGCTAGAGTACAACAAGGAAGCTAACCACTTTTACTATTTTATGTGCAGGATACAAGGAGATCAAAGCATCACATTACATTTATGAGATCATCATCAATACATCATCAATACATCAACAAAGAAGATTTATGAGTTTTAAGCTCAAGTATTATGAAGATGAAAAAGACCCACTCTTAGTTATTAAACCCACAAAGTATTTAGAGATTTTAGTCCAAGGTTGGATTATTAAGGTTTCTTAAGATTTATCAAGTTTTAGTTACCTTAATTAAGCTTTCACCAAAGACTCCTCCTCCTATTGCCAAATGGCTGCTGGATGCTCAAGATAGTGTAGCAACGAGGCTAACCCTAGCTGTCACAATCAGCCCTAAGCATTGAGTTTTTACGGAAAACCTCTGTCAAGTTGAAAACATGTAACAATGTTCACTTAAGCAATGTTTTATATGTACCTGGTTTAGAAAAGAATCTTGTATCCATATCTTGCCTAGAAGACAAAGGAAACCGAATAGCTTTCGTAGATGGAAAAGTGTTATCTTAGCACAAAGACTCCAGCATAGAGAATGATAGGGTTATTGGAACCCGTGAAGGAAATATATATAGACTACTAGAACAAAATGAAGAAGCCCTCGTACATGATGAAGTCAATCCCAATGAACTTTGGCACAGAAAGTACGTTCATATTAACTATCAAGCATTGCCTTTTCTCAAAAAGCTGGTTGACGAAATACCAGAATTGCAGTCTGCACATGAAGGAATTTGCAAAGGATCAACTCTTGGAAAGAATATCAAGAAACCATTTCCAAGCAGCAACAATAAATCTAAGGAGATTCTAGATCTGATACACTCAGAAGTTTGCGGTCAAATGTTAGTCAAATCTCTAGGAGGATCTCTTTACTACGTAATCTTCATAGATGATTACTCAAGAAAGACTGGGCTATATCTTCTAAAGACAAAGGACGAAGTATTCAGCAAATTTCAAGAATTCAAAGCAGAGATAGAGAATCTCACCAACAAGAAGATCAAAACCTTAAGAACAGATAATGGAGGAGAATACACATGAAAGGAATTCGTTGCATTCTGCAAATCGACAGGGAATAGGAGAGAGTTGACTGTTCCTCATAATCCTCAACAAAATGGTGTAGCAGAAAGAAAGAACAGATCTATTGAAGAAACCGTAAAAGCACTACTAAACAATCAAGGTTTATCCATGCTCTTATCGGGAGAAGCAGCCATGACGGCAATATATGTTCAGAACAGAAGTCCTCACCGCATATTGAAGGACATGACTCCAGAAGAAGCCTTCTCAGGTAAGAAACCTAAGAATCTTTGGATGTCATGTTTACTCTCACATTCCCAAGGACAAAAGGAATAAATTAGAACCCTCAAGAAAGAATGGCATATTCGTGGGATATAGCGAATCATCCAAAGCTTATAGAATCTATATTTCTGAACAACATAATATTGAAGTCAGCAGAGACGTGACCTTTAATGAAAAGATGGCTTTCAAGAAATCCATAGAAGAAGAAGAGTATGAAGAACCTATTGAAGGAATCACAGAAAACCAGAATGACGAAAAGGTACAAATTGATCATCCAATGCAACCATGTGAAACCATTGATTCAGACACCGTACCAAAGACCAAGAAACGACCAGCTTGGCTTGAAGCTACCTTAAAAGAAGCAGAAAGACTCAAGGTCCCAGATGGGACATTCAGAAAAAGTAATTAGCCTAAAATATTCTCAAGTTATGCAGCATGTATGACAAAGCTTCAAGATGAAGAACCGACCACATTTGAAGAAGCAGTTCAAAAGAAACAATGGAAAGAAGCTATGACGGAAGAACACCAATCCATCATGAAAAATGATGAATGGGAAATTGTGCCTAGACCTAAAGAAAAATCAGTGCTAACTTCAAAATGGGTGTATAAGATCAAACATACAGCAGACAGAAGCGTGGATAAATATAAAGCAAGGTTCGTAGCTAGAGCGTTCTCCTAGAAGGAGGGAGAAGACTATGACGAAACATTTTCTCCAGTGGCTAGATATACTTCCATTAGAGCTATCATATCTCTTGCCGCCTCCATGGGATAAAGTTTACATCAGATGGATGTAAAGACAGCTTTCCTCAATGGAGCAATCGAAGAAGAAGTATATATTAAACAACCTCAAGGGTTTGAAGTACATTCCAAAGACACTCACGTTTCCAGATTAAAGAAAGCTTTATATGGACTCAAGCAACTTCCAAGAGTTTGGTATGCCAGAATAGATAGTTATCTAACGAGACTTGGTTTCTCGAAAAGTCATGCAGATCCAAACCTTTACTACAAAGT
>ML777523.1:1300007-1311255 GCA_009831015.1 Picea engelmannii | reverse complement strand
GATTTTTTGCCGACTTTTGCCGAAACGATTTTTTTCGGACCCTCGCCGACTTTTTGTCGTGGCCGACTTAATCAACACTGGTTTCACAACTAAGAGAAAGGGGGTCTCATCATGAGCAAGCCTTCTCATTTCCACGAGGTGCTTGTGAGTGACATTGTCATTATCTAGACACCACACCAGGACAGTGGCCTTCAACTCGTTCCTTAAAACATCAAAGAAATAAAGAATGGCAAGAAGATGGGCTTCGAAAAAGTGCATTTCAAACGAAGGTGCTACACGCCCTCTACTAAGTCACCCACAAATGAGATAATACGAGCCCTTGTGTGTCATGAAACTCAATGACCTATAAATTCTAAACCCCTTCCACCTCATCACCCACTACATAACCTTGAGAGGCCATCCTTGGGAGCATCCCCTACTTGAGGGCTTTGGTTTACCCAATCGGACTCCTATGACACCCCTCCCATACTTAAACATGGTCAATTGTATAGGGTTTTGAGCATTTGTTTAATTTGATGAGGTAGTTTTGATGCACATGTTTAGGTGCCTTGCTTATTAGACGTGGTTTATAATTGTCAAGATATCTTTGACTTGAGATCTTTGGAGGGCATACCCTTTGTTTTGCAGGACCTTGCTTGGTGGCCAGTTTTGAGAGAACAAGCCCAGCTTGGGCTTCCATGGGGCAAGAAGCCCACCGAATGGATTCCTAGGGCCCGCATGCCGGATGACAGAGATGTGCCTTTGGAGGCCTAGAAGACATTATGACGGACCTAACCTAGCCCTACCACCCAAACGACTTGCCTAGGAGAGGCAAAACGTCACCTCCTTGAGGGTTGACGTCGTGAGGGGGGCTAGGGTTTGGTGGTGATGGAGTTGCACATTGACACTTGGCATATTTTCACCAGATGAGACGTGGAGAAGGCTTAACATGTGACGTGGAGAAGGCTTAACATGTGATGAGGAGGCTCAAGGAGCCCCAACGACTTCCATCTTTTCTCCAACGACTTGCTCAAGTGCCAAAACGTCCACTAAAGGGGTGACATCATCTTGTTTTAGGGTTTCTTTTGAAAAGTGACAATTAAATATTATTACTTGATGCAAGGGGTAACATAAGGGTTGTTGACCCCTTATCTTATGCTTTACCCTTACTAAGTGAACAAACTATGTGTTAGATATTTTGTATAAATAGAGATTATCTGAATCTCATTTTAACCTAACTCTCCCATTGTGAAGAGCTCAGGACTGAAATTTTCTCTACCTTCAACCTTTTTGATCTCTTGTGCTACGGTATGGTGTTCTCTTTGGTTATGGACTACATGATGATGATGCGCTAGCTCTTGGAGGCCTTTTCTAGTTATTTGAGGTTGGTTATCTTGGCATGTTATGGTGTATCTTGTTCATGTTTGGATTGGTAAGACATTTTACTTCTTATCATTTGTAATTCAAGCTCAAGGTTGATTTTTGCTAAGGCTAAGTAGGGAGTATAAGTGCATACACCCCTACTTGAGCTCCACCATATTTTTAAGCATAGAATTATTGTTTGCAAGGGTTTACTAAGGAAGTATAAGGATATACACCCCTTAGACCAAACCCTAGCTAGGTTACTTTCTTTGGGGAATAAGAGAATTTATACCCCCAAGGAAGTAGTAGTTGTAGCCAAGAAGTATATCTTCTTTGACAATCCTCATTAGAGAGTTCCTTAAACGTTGGGGACCAGAAGCTCAAATTATTGAAGATACAATTCAGGACCTGGAGGATGCTTTTTCGAGAGAAGGTTTTGACCTTGATCCTATTGAAGGCTTGAGAGAAACGCTACTTCCAGAGTTTGTTTAGAAAAAAGTTGAAAGACAAGTAGTGGGTCCTGTTCCATGAGGTAATGAGTCTGGGTATCATGGTATGTGTCACTATGATTCTCAAAACATTTGAATATGTGCATTTAATTCTCTTTTTCTTTATGACGTGTGCTTGGATTTTATGCCTTTTGACTTGTCCATACCTGGGGGTGTTAAGGTTTAAGCTATTATTAGGTTTCTTTTCAAATTACTAGATAACCATAGCATAGATAGGATCACTGAGAAATACACAATCACAAGACACATGTCATTTATTCTCAAAAACCCTCATGCGGGACAAAACCAAACAAAAACTTCTTTAATATAGATAGCCAATACAATGCCAAGAGATAACTCAAACAATAAAGAAAGTCCTCTCCAAAGATTGCGCCACTCTCTCTTCTTTCTTCTCCAACTGCAGCTCCAAACTTGCGCTCTGATGAACAAGTGAGTGTTTGTCCAAATGAGGTGCTAGCCTCTCTTATTTATACAAGCTGGCAGGTCAGAACGAAATTGTCTTTTCACTGGCAGGCCCGACTTCTCATTCTGGGTGGTTATAACCACCTTTAATTAATCTGGGGGCCGACTTCTCATTCTGCCTATTACAATTAGGGTTTGACCAATCCGCAAAAAGGGGATTTGGTCATTTACAATACCCGACATGATCAATCCGCAAAAGGGGATTGATCTAATGAATAATACATCAATAATAATAGAATACTCTTTGCAGTTACAATATTTCAACGCTCCCCCTTAACAAGAAGGGTATTCTACAACAGCGTCAGGCGAGAGAGATGACAGCATCATCAACAGCATCTTGGAACATTGACTGGCGTATCTATAAATCATCGAAAGTTTTTCTCATCATCAATATCGTCATTCTCAACAAAGAGTTGGAATGGCATCATCATCTACATCAACATAGATTAGTATAAAACTAATGCATCATCATCACAGCACGAGGTTGGTCACATCATCACAACAATTAAGCTGGCACATCATCACAGCAATTAGGTTGGCACATCAACACAGAAATTAGGCTGGCACATCATCACAGCAATTAGGTCAGCACATCATCACAGCAATTAAGCCGGCACACCATCACAGCAATTAAGTTGGCACAACACAGCACTAGGTTGGCACATCAACACTGCACGAGGATGGAATATCATCAGCACGACGTTGGCATCAAAACACTACGCTGGCAACATCAACACAACACTACTCCCCCTTTCGAGGGAGGTCCTTTTGGACTATACCGAGCTTATCTCAAAAGTGCTCAAACTTTACACGAGATAAAGGCTTGGTCAACACATCAGCAACCTGTTCATCCATGCTAACATATTGGAGCTTTATGGCTCCTCTCTGCACCATGTCACGGATGTAGTGATATCGGATCTCTATGTGTTTTGACTTGTCATGAAATACGAGATTCTCTGTCATCTTTATGCAGCTCTGCTTATCACATAGGATCGTGGTTGTTTCCATCTCTAGGTCGAATAGACCTGTCAACAACTTCTGAATCCATATGGCTTCACAATTGGTTGAACATGCAGCAATGTATTCTTCTTCCGCTGTGTTGAGAGCAATGCTTGATTGCTTCCTACTCTGCCATGAGATCATGGCTGACCCCAAACTGAAACAACATCCTGAAGTGCTCATCCTGTCAGAGACACTTCCAGCCCAATCTGAATCAGTGTACCCACTCAGTCTGTAGTCATGATCTCCATCATAACTAAGACCACAATCTAATGTACCCTTAAGGTACCTCATCACATGTTTTGCAGCAACTAGGTAAACATGTTTGGGTTCTACCAGAAACTGACTCAAAGTGTTCACAGCAAAACAGATATATGGTCTGGTGTTCATCAGATACATCAGCGATCCAATTATCTGTCTATACAGCGTGGCATCAATCAATTCCGACGAAGTGTCGACCAGGAGCTTCAACTTGGTTTCCATGGGTGTATTCATGGACTTGCACTCCAACATATAAAATCTCTTCAGGATTTCAACTGCATACTTCCCTTGGTTAAGGAAGATTCTTCGTTCTGGCACAAACGGTTTGGATAAATACATCCCATGGTCTTGTGAGACCATTAAGGGTCGTCATTATGAGTTCATCTTCGTCTATACTATATAGTATCTCCAATTGCTTCTAGTTGTTCTTTGAATTGAGATATTCTGGAGAAATATTCCTAGATCAATTCTCCTTTCTGCATCCTTGTATTCTTGAGTTGAGTTATTAGATTCATCTTTCGGTTTATGTTCTTTCCCTCATATAATCAGGTTAGGGCCTCAAACATTTCTTTTGGAGTCTTCTTTGAAGACACTTGAGGAATCAAGTGATCTTTGATAGAATCCGCAATGATTCTTTTGGCCCTAATTATGTCCTTGGTGTTTTGTTTTATCTGCAGCATCAACGGGTTCTGGTACTTCTTCTTTGACGAATCTTGCTAGGTCATTCTCTTAAAGAATGAGTCCAATCTATACTTCTAGGCACGGAAGTTTTCAACACCTTCTAGCTTGTCAACAAGCTTAGTGCTTGCAGACATCTTTTACCTACAGCTAGCAAAATGACCAAAAAAATAAAATGCTCAAAATTGAATTTTGAACTTACCAGGAGCTGCGCTTATCTAAGGCGAGTACCTGATGTGTTTAGATTTCGAAAAATCCAACTTTCCCCCCGCCCAAACTTGATCTACGGATTTCTAGAGTGGTGCTTCTGTTTTTCTAGTACTTCTGGTACTCTGGTACTTCTGGTTTTCTGGTACTTATGGTACGTTATGAAAACTAGGGTTTCACTTTCCGGGAGATCTAGCCACTAAAAAGTTGCATTGAGGATGCCAAAGTGATCCTTGAGGAAGGGCGCACTTCTCTAGATGGTTTTGGGGCAAAAATTATTCTTCAATAAAAAGCCCTAATGTGCATGTACGGCAACAATGACGTTTTTCTTCTTCTTGTGAAAGATGCCCTCTTCAGCTTAGCTCTAAAACCATGTTAAGGTTTAAGCTATTATTAGGTTTCTTTTCAAATTACTAAATAACCATAAGCATAGATAGGATCGCTGAGAAATACACAATCACAAGAGACACATCATTTATCCTGCAAAACCCTCATGGGGGAGAAAACCCAGCAAAAACTTCCTCTCCAAAGAATGYGCCTCTCTCTCTCTTCTTTCTTCTCCAACTGCAACTCCAAACTTGCGCTCTGATGAACAAGTGAGTGTTTGTCCAAATGAGGCGCTAGTCTCTCTTATTTATACAAGCTGGCAGGTGTAAACGGAAGTGTCTTTTCACTGGCARGCCCAACTTCTCATTCTRGGTGGTTATAACCACCTTTAATTAATCTGGGGGCCGACTTCTCATTCTGCTTATTACAATTAGGGTTTAACCAATCCGCAAAAGGCGATTTSGTCATTTCCAATAACCGACATCATCAATCCGCAAAAGGGGATTGATCTAATGAATAATACATCAATAATAATAGAATACTCTTTGCAGTTACAATATTTCAACAGGGGGATCATAGGATGCCCTAGCAAGTTGGTTCCCTTAGGAGTGAGTTACAACTAGGTGGGTTCATGAAAGGCCATCGTCCACTCCCACCATACTTATCACTTTTCATCATCTTCCCACTCATCTATCCCCTGCATTGGTTCGGGCATTGGGTTTGCCAAGCTAGTTAAGGGTTGTACCTTTCCTTGTGGGAAGAAGGGGCTAAAGGCCCAGAGGGTAAAAGTAGCTGGAAAAAGATAAAAGCCAAAATAAGAAAACCTTCAGATGCTTCGCCCAGGGATCCCCGAGAAAGCAATAAAAGGCTTCTCAACAAGAAAAAGGAGTGACCCATAAAATAAATAAACTCAAGACCTGGTTAGAGGATAGGGGGTCTCATCACGAGCCAGCCTATTAGGTCCAAGGGCATGTAGCGATATGACACTACCATTCAGTTGGTCACCACGCCAGGGTAGTGGTTGTTGGTAGCATAGCCAAGAGAAAGTGGGTCTCATCACAAGCCAACCTTCTCATCTCCGTGAAATGCTTGTGGGTAACATTATCACCACTGGTCACCACGCGAGGACATTGTCCCCCAGCTATTCTCTTGAAAGAAAAAGCAATAAGACAAAGAGCAAAAAAGGCATTGAATGGGCTAGGAAACATTTGCATCCAGAACAAGGTGCAGCTCACCCTCTTCAGAGGCACCCACAGGCAAGCCCTACATTTCCCTGTCATCGCGGCACCCCTTGCCCAAACATCCCCATGCCATCTCATGCACTTACATGACCTAGATTAGTCTTCACCCCGGGACACCCCACACTTAAGGAGAATTAGCCCAATAGGACGTCCTGAGACCCTCTCCAAACCTGGCTTGTAGAATAGCATAACGTCTTTGAGCACTTGTCTGGGAAAAAGGGGGTTTTATGCACATGTTTGGGTAACTTGATTATTATGATTGGCATTGTTATGATTCCTGTGACTTATGAGCCCATTGAGGGCGTACTTGTTGTTGTTGCAAGGCCACACCCGACGGACAGGTATATATGGGGAGATGATTAGCTCGAACCTCCATAGGGCTAAAAGCCCACCAAATGGATGATGAGACCCCAGCCAAGGGCAGACATATACCAGAGGCTTTCACCAGAGAGAGAGGAGGACGTTCCACCAGAGACAGCTTGGCAGGCCTGGACCCAAGGGGGTCTTGCCCTCCCACGATGATGTTGGCCCTTGAAGGCCCTTGACGTCATCACTCAGAGCCTTGACGTCACCTAGTTGAGGTGTCCAACCTGAGGACGGTTTGGGTTGGCACGTGTGGCAGTTCCTGAGGGGTTTTGAGCCCCAACGTTTCACTTGGAGGGCCAGCATTCTAGCAGAGAGGCTAGCGTCACCCTAGTAGGGGCATGACGTCACCCTAAAAAGATAAAATTAGGGTTTTATTGGATAATTTTGTGTAAAATTGGATTTTTCATGTAAACTGGCCATGTAGGCCTTTTTGACTTAATTTTGTAACTAAAGGTCATTTTGATTGTATAAATAAGGGATTTGTCCCTTGTATTTTTTTCATCATTCTTTCACTCACACTTATGAGGTCTGAAATTCGGCTCCCTTAGGGTTTGTTGGCTAAAATTAAGTGGTGCGCAACTCTTGGAGGAGGTTAATTTTGGTATTTTTTGGCATTTTCTTGGTGGAAAGTCTTCAACTACGCTATTGGCTAGATTATTCTTGGTGAATGTAAGTGAATTTCTGCAATTCTTCTTTCCTTTGAATGGTTATAGTACTTTACTTTGCATTTTATTAAGATTATGAAATTGCTAGCTTAAAACCCCAGGAGATCTAGCACATGTTATTGTCCTTGCCTCAATAGCTTTTCACCTACTAGATTTTGCCAGAAAACCTATCCCTTGAAGCATGGGCTATAGCCCTACCATTGTAGCACTCTTGCATCATTTGCTTCATTGTGGTTGTTTTCCTTCTAGGGTTTGGTGATATAGGCCTTGGGTTACCAACACCTCAATCATTGTCCCTCTTGTCTCTAGCTCACACATTATCATTTGATTCCTTCAAGATTGTTGCTGCAAAAAGTGACTCCAATAGCCCTAAAGACACTGATCTAGACCTCATACTTGATTGATTGATGAAAACAACACTTAAAACTTATACATCAAGCTATTTGCTAACATTTCCTAACCCTGGATTAGACTAATCTACTAACCTTCTTGTTGTTGTTACAAAAGTAAGATACAGCCATATATTACAACAGTAAAAGCTCTTAAAAGCTATTGATAAAGTTGATTTTGACATTGCCTCATTATCTTCTGACAAATGCTAGCATAGTGCTATTGTTAGATTATCATTTTTGGTCATTTTGAAGCTAATTTAAGGCATTGAGTGTGAAGCTATTATCATATATACATTGTTGTTGTAGACTTTTGTTTGCTTCATCTTTTATCAACTTATTGCTTTCATTGACAAGTCCAAGGTTTTATGAAGCACTAACATCAATTGTACTTGCAAAAAATAGTGTTTTCTTGTTGCTTTGTTCTGGGCAGGTAAACTTAAGCATATCATTGCTTCATTTGTTAAAACTTTGGGACTTTTTGATCGGTGACTTGTGAGAGGGGACAACTTTTCTTAATACTTTAACCTTGCCTTCTCAAACCCCCAAGTCATCGGGGACGTCTCCCTTGAGCTTTCACCCCTAAATTGAAAGAGGTGTCTTATTAAGGTGACACTGATAGGACAGCCTCATGTTACGCCAATTTGCCCTCATTTAGCCTTTCCCTTTTAGACAAGTACAAACTGCGCGATAGTAGTCACTATGAGATATCACAATCTCATCCTCTCCTTTTATAGGACTCTAATGTGAGATTAGAATCCCTTAGCTTACTCTAAGGAGTCCTCCACTAAACTCAACATTAAATTAGAATATTTAATTCTTCTTAGTGGGTGTGAAACCCCAACACAAGCCCACCGAGCGTTTTCACCGGAACAAAAGAGTAATCTAATGCCAACGAAGATTCACACATGCTTGACACCATGGCCTCTTGTGGGAATACCTCCCGAAGCTACAAAAATCAATAGATTCCTCTAGGCCTTTCTTCTCCTTAAATGTCTTTGTCGGCTTCTTCGCTACAAACAATAACAATAACTCTTCTCCTTAAATTCCTCTAGGCCCTCCACCTAACAATAACTCTTTGTCACAGTTGTCGGCTTTGAAGTCCTTGATTTTATCTGGGATGTCTATTATGCAAAATAAGTAATTCACTACACCTTGCTCATTAAGTCCAACACACATGATGCCTCTTGAACTCTTCCACCGATCTAGTCCACAACATATTATTAGGCTATGAGCATTGCATAGATTGATTTATTGAGGGTTTTCTCCAAAACTCATCTCCAACCCGTTATCCCCATTTTGTGGATAACTAAAGAGATTATGTCTCGAGGCCCTCAGTTTGCAAATATGGAGTGTCGAGAGACTACATGACCAGTAGTACCCTTTTTCACAGTTGGAGACCCTTCTCACCACCACAGAGGTCACAAATTTCCAGATGGCATCCACCACATCAGCTGGCTTCTGGAAGGCGGTGGGCCTTGCTCCATGAGGTACAAGTTAGTATTATGGTGAGCATCATTTCAATATTTAATCCATTTGAGTATGTTGTACCTTAGATTGCTCTAGATTTCATGATATATGCTTGGACATTATGCCTTTTGCCCTGCTTCACCATGGTGGTTGACATTGTGCCCTAATAAGTGGTCTTCCTTGGGGATGGGTTTGCTACTAGGAACTCCCTTGAAGAGCCATCGTACCGTTCCCGACCATACTTACCACTTTCCATCATTGTTTACCCCCATTTCCTTATCTCTTGGGATCTTAGGGTGTATTGACCCAAGAAGGGGTTGTCCCTCATTCTATGGGAAGAAGGGGCTGAAGGCCCAGAGGGATTGATGTTGGGTAAAAGATAAAAGCCTATGTATGAACCTTCTAGATGCTTCGCCCAGGGATCACCCAAGAAAGCAATGAAATGCTTATCTTGGAGTAAAGGGGAACCCACAATAAAATATGAATAAAAATGCTTAAAAGGAGAGTTGAAGGATAGAAAGTCTCATCACGAGTCGACCTATCATGTCCATGAACATCTAGTGGTATGACATTACCATCATCTTGTCACCAAGCCAGGGTAATGGCTCTCAGTTGCATGGTTGAGGGAAAGGTGGTCTCATCACGAGACAGCCTTCCCATTTCTACTAGGTGTTTGTGGGTGGCATTTCCATTATCTGGACACCACATCAGGGTAGTGGCCTTCAACCTTTTCTTAAAATTATGAAAGAATGAAAGAATGGCCAATAATGGACTTGGAAAAAGTGCATTGCAGACGAAGGTACCACACACCCTCTACAAAGGCACCCATGAATGAGACACTACGACCTCTTGTATGTCATGAGCCCTATGCCCATTGAGTCTTGACCCTAACCACCTCACCCATTTTACATGGCTTACAGAGGCATCTCTTGGAAACTCTCCTTGACCTAGGGCAAGATCTACCCAATAGGACACCTCGTCAAACCCTCCCATATTCACGCTTGACAAGTCGCATATTGTCTTTGAGCAACTAATTGTTTGATTTAGTGATCTTTGATGCACATGCTTAGGTCGCTCATTTATTGATTGGATTCACTTATCATGATGTTATTGTTGATGAATGCAGTTATGTGAGACATTCTCCAGCTTACAAACCTGTGAGGTGTGGATCATTGCAGCTATGTGAAGCCTTTTTCTCATCTTACAAACCGGAGAGAAAGCCCCGAAGAAGGGTACCTGGTTCCTGCCTGAGACAGAGCTAGGAACATAGAGATGACCTCCTCCATTCAGAGAGTGAGAAGAACTCCAGATGATTATCTAGTGAGAAAGGCGATCTTATGAGTTGGACGTGCCTGTGGCTGAGCACAAGGTGAACGTGTGAAATCCCAAAGTGATGGGTGCATCGTCATGTGAACAGAAATGAAGATGATGTGTTAGCCTCCTCTGAGTAGCAGAGTTGACGACAAAACTCCAGATGATTCTCTTGTGTGAGGCAATGGGAAAGAAGATCTGTAGAGTGGGCGTGCCTCTGGATGAGCACAGGTGAACGTGTGTAGATCTGGTTCTTTTGTGTAATGCAGTGATTTAGAGCTATGACATTCCTATGGATGTGCCCGTAGTGGATGAGCACTAGTGGGTGTATCAGATCCTTTGTTATATGTTGTTCAAGAATCAGACCTGCCTGTAACCCTAATTGTTATGTAAAAGGTACAGGTCGACCCCACCTAAATGTGATTAATAATAAATGCAAAAGATAATTAATATCGTTAATATTAATTATAATAATAATAAATTATAAAGTGACTAAGAGAGGTCGGCCCTGTTGAGCCAATGGACGCCTTTCTTGATTTGACAAAGTCTAATATAAGTAAGGGATGATTCCCCATTGTGGAAACATCTCTTACTTGCGAGTTTGGAAATTTTAGCAAGTACACTTCTTTGGCAAAAGGTGCACACCCCTCTTGGGCGCTAGAGTTCTAGGGCTTAAGCACCCTCTTGTGTGCTAAGTCTTTCTTGGTGGTGAAGGTCTTTCTCTTGAAGATTATAGCAAAGGATTTGGCTGGGTTTTCTTCCCTTGTTGAGAAAGGTTTCCCAAGATACTTCTTGTGTTCTTTCGCATGGTGTTTCTTCTTGTGATCTTGGTTGTTGCAACAATATTGTTTACGATTAAGTTAAATGCTAAAATGGAATGAACTCCATGCTTAACTGAGCTTATGAAAAATCAACAGTTATGACTTGAGATCCTTGGAGGGCCTACTTATTTGTCTTTGCAGGACCTAGTTGGTGGACAGTTTTGGAATAACAAGCCTGTTATCGCTCAGTTTGTAGGAAAG
>ML777523.1:1169719-1180772 GCA_009831015.1 Picea engelmannii | reverse complement strand
ACAATGTAGTGAGGTTAACTAAACCAAGTACCTGAATTTCAAGTACAGCCTCACCGGTGCGAGTAGCTTGCCCTCCAGACTCAGGAACCAAATTCTTGGCCTTGTGACACTATTTGACAAATGCTTGAACATATAAGTATTTAAAACTCCAAAACCAATCTTAAAAATAATCCCATTATGAACCTATTGACAACAGTTCAAATAAATAAATCCCCTAAAAGATCTGAAAATAAAATAGTACTGAATAAAATATAGAAGAATAAGAACCCTTGGATTTACAGCAGCCTGCTATGTTAAAACCATTATATTTCATTATAGACCTTCAATTAAAGAGAAAAATAACCTCATCAAAGACTAGAAGCCCATCATTTTCTGGCCCACACCACTTCACCAGTTGTTGTAGACGAGAACGTCCTTTTTCTGAGGATGCAATGAGGCTACTGTATGTTAAAAATATAACTCCTTCCATTATACCAACAGACTTTGAGTCAAGCTTTGAATATGGTAATTTGTTCAAGGCGTGAACTGCATACAACAGCTAACAAAATCAGATATTTTTCAAATAGATAGTAAGGCAATTAAAACAATATAAAAAAATCCCCATAAAGTCCCAAAAGGAAAATACATAACAGAAAATCTGGAGTTTTATCATTTGTCTATTGAACATCCCACAGGTAGGAAAAAAATATGATATACTAAGATGAGTTACAATGGAGAATCAACAAAATTAACCGAAAAATTAAAACATAATTCAGAAGTTAAGACCTAACTCATTATTGTGCCTGGACAGAATGCGGCAGCCACCAGGAGTTTATTACCAAGCAGGTAAAACACCAACATCTACTTTATGTGATATTGGTTGGATAAGCCGATCAATCAACCATTATTTCATGAAAACCTTGTTAAGCAAGCTCTCCCTCAACATAGATAATTTTGAGAGCAATATGAGGAGATATATAGCATGGTCCAGGAATAGAAGGTGTTACCCCTCATTTGGCATGAGACCTATATTAGTGAATTTTTCACTACCTTTGTGACTTTCATCAAAAAGAGCTGTTTTCACTTGGGTCCTTGGATTGTTGATGACATGGATCATGATGTGCTAGATGTTTTGATGGTGTATTGCTTGATATACCTGCTCATCATAGAGATAGCACTACACTTGATCATGTGATGTTCTAGTCTCCACTCCTTGCTAGATGATTAGACATGAGGATGTCTGGATCCCTTCGTGGAACGCCCTGGCACTTTTGGGCCAAGTAGACATGGTATTTGCATACCCATTCAGTTGACTTCACCGTGACATAGAGCACTTGGCATACACTCACCTTTTTACATGTGGTTTGTCCCTTGGATGGATGGATATGGGCATGGTTAGGGCTCTTTTTCTCCAATGCCCTAGCTCTTATGGATGATATTCACATGTAGATGGACTACTTGTAGCATGGATCATGGTGTTACTTTGAGCGCTCCTCTTCTTGGACCCACATTTGGAGGCATTTGTACATTTATCATCACTTCATTCATACTTTGATGAGGTCGTCCTTCTCCTTGATGAGTTGGTTGGGCTCTTGGTGACTTAGCATATGTGTTCATGGCATATTTGACTTAGTCTTCCTTGGATCTACCACCTTACTCATTTCCTCATGCTTTATTGGTCCACATGTCCCGTCTTGGGGAATTACTTTGCAAACATGTTGAGACATATTGTTGGATTAAAGGGAACTGTCCCTTCTTTATGGAGATGGTTGAGTGTTATTGACATATTGAGGCCCTATACCATGGATCCACTTACTTGATTTGAGGATGGCATCCACTATTGGAGGGTTTTACTTCATCATTGCACTCTTTCCCATGCCATTGATGAGGATGTCGCACATTGGAGAAGATCTAGGTTGTTCCAAACCCTAGATCCAGGGTTGCATTGCATATTTTGAGCACGACCTAGCTTCAAGAGTGGTTATCTTTTGACAAATTGCCCAAATTTTCGCCAAATCAATGCCATTAGATGTAGAGTGTATGCAGGATTTCCAAAATGTGGTCATAATAGAAATTCCGACAAAAAATGATGCAGTTATGATGCTTTCAAAATCTGTCGTGGGAAAATTCTCCCCACATTTTGCCCACTCATTTGGGGAACGCCCCACCTTTTTTGCTTGAGCATTTTGGTTATTTGGAGAGATCAATATTGATATATGCCCATGTTGAAGAGAAGCCTAGCTCTTGAGGCCACATGGCCCATGTCTTATGCATACTTTGAGGAGGATGTTTGACCTTGGAGAGCTACACATCCACCTTGGAGGAGATCTAGGAGGTTTTCATTGCCTACTTTGATGAGTTGGTTGTGATTTTATCCACTTGGAGGCTAGACGTTGCACCTTTGACTCATCTCATGCCTTCTTTTTGTTGATGTTTTGGTAGCTGCGGGAGGTATTAACCTCCATGTGTAACCTTTGACTTAGAATAGAATATTCTAAAAGCAAGTGAACTGCTAAAGAGATGTTAGAAAACTCTAGGAGAGAAGTCGGCCTCAAGAGAAATAATATTAAAGTAATAGACACATCCAGAAGGAGAAGTCGGCCCCAGTCAACTGAACAGTTTAGTATAAATAGGCAGTTGCCTAGTTCATTTGTACACACTCACTTAGCAAGTGCGCAAGTCTAGAAGACTGCAGTTGCAACTAGAGAAGCGCAAGTCTGGGAGTAGCAGCTACAGCTGGAAGGGGCACAAATCTGGAGGAGTAGTACAGCAGTCGTGGGTATTTCTCTTATGCGCTTCTCTTGGAGAAGGTACACTCTGCTTGTATCGTTATTGTGTTGTTGTTGTTGTTGCAGTAGTTGTGGCTAGGGTTTATCTGTTAGTTCTGGAGTAGGCTTGCTGAAATTATTCTAAGTAAAGGTTAGTGTGCTCGGGGGTGGTATATGTGAATGCTTATGGTTGGGTGACAATGATGTGACATTGTCCATTGTTAAACGAGCATACCAAAATTTTAACACTTTTATAGAGATGCCCCACTCTCTTGGGCATATTTTTGTTGGAGACTTCTACATGTGGCCTTGAGCACTTAATTATTTTATGTACTGTTGATCAATAAGTTGGAGAAAATATTTCTTTACTCCTCCCTAGACTAGATCTAGAGTTTTCACATGAGATATTATTATTTTATTGTAAAGGAAGTTGAGCTAGACTCTATATAAAGAGTAGCCCTTCCTCATTTGTATTCATGGTTTGAATTTTGGAGCTTCCCCTCCTTGGAACTTAATGGGTATATATTTCTTGGAGCATATGTTGATGTATAAGGGCTCTTTCTTCGTTGAGTGCATGATATTTTGGTGCTTAAAGGCTCAGATTTGGTGTTGTTTCTTCTTCATAGACTAGCAACTTGATCTATTTGAAGGGTAACCTCTACCACTTGGAAGGGGTTTTGCACGTGAGGTAACTCCTCCCCATTTCTCCTTTGTTAGTTTAGTAGTTGTTTATTGATCCCTGGTTTTGTCTATGATCTAGGAACCCTGGCAAGGTAATTAATTTCAATTACTAGATTAGATATGAGTTGTCTACTTGAAGGCATATGCTTTTGGCCCTCTTGAAAAAATTTTGCATTAAATTCCGGCAAGCTTAGTGTGGAGGTATTAAGTCTTTTGGACCTACTTCCATTGCTAACGTATAAGAAAATAAGACCCCGTAGATACCCTTGACTCCATTTCCCTTGTTGGATTGGCACTAATCTCCACTTCCTTCCATCGCCCTTTTATTTCCTAAAATACAAAAATATTGTTTTGCTAAAGCTACTCTCAAATCACCTTGTGCCTCATTGCTTAGCTTTAATAATCCTATTAGGGATACCCCCCTTGAGTCGACCTAAAGTGAAGAGTATAGGTTATTTAGGTGACAATGATGATTGTCCTAGTAGTTCCCTCTTGGGTTGTCCTTGTGAATTAGGGCTTCTATCATTAAGTATAATTTTGGAGGTAACAAAACCAATAAGCTAGCATATTGTATGCACAAGTCAACACATTAACATATACAAACGACGCACACTCTAAAAATGCACAGATGGGCACTATGGAAATCAAAAAGAGAACTGAGGTTAAAAATAATGGAATGATGTTGAATGCACTAGGCCACCTTGCAGATGCATGGGCTTAAGCACATGACAGTGAGTAGTAAATAGACAACCAAAGGAAAGACAAAGCTAAAAGTAGCACAGTTAGAAATTTAACCATTAATGAGTATATATAGCATGAGACCTGTGAATAATTATCGAGAGTCGTAGTGTGAAAGATATCAATTCTAGTGAAATGATGTGCCTTTTTAGGTAATAAAGAGTGAATAGGATATAAATGGAGACGTTCAAACAAAATAGATAGTGAGAGCCTACTAACAAGTAGCATCATATTCAAATGGGGGATAATATAATTAATTAAAATAACAAATATCCCAATTATGTCGTATCTTCTCTGTTTAATTTGTAAGGAAACCAATGCATGATTCGAATGTCATGTGTAAACCAATTTACTAACCATGGATTCTCACTGTATTTGGATAGCCTCAAATTGGGGCATAACAAGTCAACAGTTTTCAATTTAAATCACCATCAGGACCACACAATCAAAGTTATAACAGTGGACTCATTAAGTTGATGGTGGTGCTTAGGGTTCCTTGGTTCAAGTCGATGGCATCAACATGGGTCATAGCGTCACAGTTTGGGATCGTACCTGAGCAAGATGGATGGTTACAATCCTTTGGTTGATTACTCAGAGGATCTCCTGTCAAAGTCGGAGATCTTCTCAAACGTGTTGATCAACCATGGTGTACATCACACAGTTGATAAGGGAGATTCACATGGGTTAAGGTGCGACCCGAGGGACCCCCCGTCAGATGGTCATCAAGAGCTCTTCCCTCCTACTCGCCACGAAAAGGTTTTAGGTACTATCGATACAGATCAGGTTCATGCGGAGTTAAGCCCGCGGATTACCTCGAGCGATTCAAGTAAGGCTCCAGCACCACATGCTATGGCATTTGTAACATCCCCGGTTCTAATCCCTGTGAATTATAATGTAATTGTATAAATATGAATTAGGCTGGTGAGCCAATGTGTTTGGGCGAAGAGCCCNATTACCTCGAGCGATTCAAGTAAGGCTCCAGCACCACATGCTATGGCATTTGTAACATCCCCGGTTCTAATCCCTGTGAATTATAATGTAATTGTATAAATATGAATTAGGCTGGTGAGCCAATGTGTTTGGGCGAAGAGCCCATATTGATTTAATGTGGCTATGGCCAAGCAATGTAATATGTGAATTGTATCTCTATGTTTTAATAATAAAATGTGATGCCAGCTACTAAGGAGATATAGACAAGAGATGGGGGCTGAATTAATCCACAAGAGAGAGAAGTGTCTAGGATAATGGCCAAGAGGGGTCAAAGAAGGGATTACCCATGTATATCAATTTAACCCATTTTCCTAAACTTGCCAATTGTATATGAACCTTCCGATTTCTAATTGAGTGTTCCCAAAGCCAATCATTGAATACATGTAAGAGGGTGGTTGTGAGAGGTCACATCCCATAGTTATTGGGCACATGGGGGTTGAGTACAATCAACTTGGGGAAGAGTGTGAATCAAGAAAGGCAAGCCACAAGAGAGGAAATTTGTATGGGTTGGGGAGCAGTTTTTGGTCAGTCAAGTGTTGTACATGGGAAGGGGAGAGAGAGCAAGAAAGAGAGCTTGGAGCTGGAGTAGCCATGGAGAGTGAGTTCTGGAGCGCAATTCGAGCAAATTGGAGCTGGAGAACTGAAGAGCCAAGTGGTTAGACCTTTAAAACCCTAATTTTGAGACTGTCTTGTTAGCTAACCTTTGCCCTAATGTATCTCTAAAATTTCGGCCCTTTTGAGTCTCAAATTTCTTCTTGTAGCACTTTGATGTCTTCTCTGCAATGCCATGGGTCTGAACAAAATTTGATGTGTCAAGTGAAAGTTATGGTAACCTTCCCAAAACTTGTTGATTCTTATCCCTTTCCAAATAATGAACTTGTATGAAATTCCACGTGTCCTATATTTTAGATTTGATTATGAATTTTTTCCCTGAAATAGTATGGTCTGTCTTCTTTCCAAAAGAACTAGTGGCACTCAAATTGGACCTTCCAAGCTTAAGATATGATAGTTCTACCAAGAATACTTATTTGAAACTAGCTTTAGGACTAGTCAAAAAACCCTAAATTCCACAGCTCATAAATAAAAATGATCCAAAACCTGAAACTTGTACAAGTACTTTGCTATGTCTCCTCAAGAGCCTAAAAATATCACAGTCTTAAACCTTGCGGAAAATAAGTTATGGCAAAAATTCCAAGATGAATCATTTGAAACCAATTTCAAAACTAGTCACAAACCCTAAATTCCACGTGCTATATCTCAAAAAGTATAATGAAAATGTACCTGAAATTTTTACCAAACGTACTTCGCTATGATTCCTCAGTGTCGTAAAATTTTCAGAGTCTAAAACGTCTCCGAAAAAAGTTATAGCGAAAAGATGACTCCCTTGAAGGAGAAAAACCCTAGGATCGTATGCTTTGAAACCAAATGTTATGCACCAAACAATCAAAATAACATAAGTAACTCCACCTCTTGATAAAGAGAGAAGAAAGAATGTGAAGCATCTTCGAGGGGGAAACCTCCTTTTATAATAGAACAAATGTACAAGATGAAATGATCCTAAAAATAGGTCTCCTTGGTGTATATATATACCAAGGGTACAATTACAATTAAAAGGTTTAGCCAACAATACTAATATGACAATAGAAATACAACAACTCAATATCTAGGTCTTTATGATTAACACGGGGCTTTGTCTAAGGGCTTAACATATGAACTTGATAGCCCATATAAACTTCAACAACCATTAACACATTGATTCTTACTTTGACCCATAAAATTAATATAAAGGCTATAAATGGTGTGGACATCAAGATTCACTCTAGCTCTAAAACAACACTATACCACAACTCTAGAGAAGATCAAAAATCAAGGCTAAATCGCCAAAGAAGTAAAGAATAACCCCAAAAAACTGTTGCCCAAGAGGGTTGTTGAAAACTTGAAAGTTATTGAATAATCATAACAGTGTCGCATGCTTTCAGGTCTTATAATCACAAGTCACAAAAATCAAGTGTCTCAATCACGTGTTTAAGCAACACTCTCTCTTGTTGACATTACAAGTGAACTCTTCAAACAAAAGGGCCCACCTTACTAGTCAAAATTTAGCTCGCTAATATGAAAATAACTATCACAATGGATGGGAATGAAAAGATTAGTAACCATTTACATATTGATCACATCACAAACAAAATGCATAAATATACAAAGTAATGTCCTAAATCAGTTTTACATTTTTGTGAGAAACAACTTCAACAAGAAAACTTTTGAAGTTTACTTAGTGTAAAACAACCAAGCATTCTTGAACTATTCCTATGTACTAACTTTTAGTATTTTCCAAAATCATTTAGTCAATTTGCGGAGCTTTATTTTCATATTAAATTTCAAATGCTACAACTAACTTTGTTGAACAACATTTGATCCACTGGCATTGCTTTGATAGGGTACACACCAAGAGCAAACAATTACGCTCTCTAATGAAAACCACCCCTAGTTATAATATCACCACAAATTTTGAAAATAACATTTGGTAAGACCAATAAGATAATAACATTTTAAAGATAATCATCTCAAACACATAGAGGTGATTTTCATTAGAGATATTATAAAGAAGCACCATTGTTATTTGAAAATAACATTTGGTTAGATATTAGAGTTGTTCTAACCCTAAAACAAAGAGAAAAAGCATTACTAATGTTGGCTTAGATGAGATACAAGAAGATAAAACCCAACAAGAAATCTGCACATGATGACCTAATATAAAACATACAACAACAAAACAATGGTATGCACCACCATATTGGTGTAATTGAAAAGAGAACAAGTGAAGAGCTTCAAGAGATTAAGAAGGTGATGTAAGATCTCAATCTAGCAATCAATTGACCATAAAATAGAAAGTATAGAAGCTAGACAACAAATCAAGAGCATAAAACAAAGCCATGGTATCTTGACAAAATGGGTATGTCATTACGAGGCATGGGAGATGACAATCGAATTTTTCATGATCTAGAAAAAAAGTATAACTCAATACAACTTCAACAAATCAATCAAGCAACATGCTTGGATAAGAAAGCTAAAAATAATCTTTGAACATGCCAAAACAAGCACCACTTAAGAAACAACATGCATGGCACTCTAATACACGAAAAGGACTAATGGATAAGCAAGCTAAAAATAATCTTCCAACATGCCAAAACAAGCACCACTTAAGAAATAAAATGCATGGCAGTCTAATGCACGAAAAGGACTAATGGACATGTTTGGTGTGAAGTTGTAAGATAGAAATACCATAACTATCAGTATACATGAAAATATAGTTGAAAGTATACAAATTGGGATGAATCTTGTGATATGAAATTCATTCCAAATTCATTCCACCAAAAGGACTTAATAAAGGCATACAAAAGAAAATTCCAGATTATAGAGGCCAAAGCCAATTTAGATGCCAATACAATCTAAAAGACCTACATTGCAAAACTTAAAGTCTTAGAGCACCATGCTCTATATACAATACGAAAATGAAAAGAGTCCTCACTCTAAAAAGAAGGCAACAATTGTTCCATGCAAGAGACCATAGAGGGGTGAATATCACTAATACCTCATGCAAACTCAAGGAAACCTCTAGGGGACTCAAAGTTGCTAGAAACACAATAAGCCCTCAAAAGTAACACACGACCATATCCACAAAACATTGGTTGCAAATGACTAAAGAAAAACTAAAAAGACAACGACGTAAATGCAAAATTCATGTGGAATGTTGATAATTAAAAGTAAATTTAGTTAAGTCCTTTGTTTAGAACTCTATGCTAATGGTATATAAAAATCTCTTTATAGAATATATACTTATTAATGGAAGAACTTTCCAGAATTATTGCATTTGATTAAGAATTGTCGACGTTTCGAACAAGGTATTTGTTGTCCATTGTTGGGACCAATGATATCACAAGAGGAAACAAAGAAAGTCTCAGCCATAAATAACAAAAAAGAAATAAAAACATCCAAGTCTACACACCTAAGGTCGGCTTACACTGCAAAACTAATCAGAACTAAAAAACACATTGGTAAGATAAGATAATGTTATTAATGTCTAACAAATGACCACATAAGTAGGTCAATGGGATTAAAAGAGTACATCCAATGCATGTACAAAGTGTGAAAATGAAGAGGAAGTAAACAACCAACCAAGGAGAAGCAAAGTAAAAAAATTTAAAAAAAAAAAAGCTCGAAGAGAAGGCATGCTAAACAATTCAAAAGGAGCCAAGCAACCAACCTGCATCACTGGTCACCAAGATGAAATCAAAGAAGGAAGCCATGTTTTATTGATCCTAATTCCTGCAAATAATTGGAATCCATGTTCCATGTTATCGCTCAGTTTGTAGTCTAGGTCAGGTAGCTTAGAAAGTAAGGGTCAAACTGGCGTAACAGGAGCTTCCCCACCCACTGTCACCTCGATGGGGGGCTCTTTCTATTTAGGGTGGCTAGACCCAAGGGAGACGTCCCTAGCAATCTAGGGTTTTGAAAGGCAAAGGGTTAAAGGATCAAGGTGAGTTTTCCCTTTCACAGATTACCGCCAAGAGGATAGTCAAGATGAAGATAAACCACCGAACAGGCACTTGTTTGCGAGACAAGGCAACAATAAAACTAAAATGTACAACAGTGGTTAGTGCTTCATAAATAAATGACTATCAACAATTAATATACATGAAAATAAATAGCAGTAATTATTGACGAAGTCAATGATTGCAAAAAATGACTATGGCTTGTAATATTACTTCTCAATAAACACTGGAAATGATATAGCATTCAATAGAAATGATTAATCCTTGAAATTAACACAATGCATTAAATATCATTAAATGCTCATATACAAAGGTTGTTGCGTCAAGCCTACTAGAGGTGACGTCAACCTTATTTAGGGTTAGTTTGGCAGACAATGAGGTGGACGTTTTGCAAATAGGCTAATGGAAATTATCAACTCTTCAATGTCTATCACTTAGATGACTAAGCCACAACGTTTTACATCAATCAAGAGCTCAAAAGAGGCATGACGTCATCATCAAATTAGGGTTAGTGAGACGTTAGGGTTAGTAGGGTTTCAAATTTAAGAAGTTTGAAAGAGTTATTTTGGCACAAGAAGCTCAACGTTGGAGAGTTAGACTAGTGCCTTAGGGTATTATGGAGTCAAGAAGCAAGGCTAGGTCTCGGGAGAATCTAAATCTAAGGACAAGAGAGTTAGGCTTTATGGTGCTGCAATGGCAGAGCCATAAAGTCAAAACCCTAAGGGAAGGAGGCTCATTCCGATGTTGCTTAAGCAAGGCCTCATGCTCCTCCCTCTTTCATTAAAAATCCTTGGCAAAACGGCTAGCTTCAAAACATAAATCTAGGGATGAAAAGTGTTGCAAGAGCAAGGCCCTTCAAATCCTAAAAAAGTCAAACCCTAGGTGTAAAATCAATTAGGCCTAGGACATCTTCTTTCTTCAACTTATGTTCAAAAGCTAACTCAGAAAAAGGGGAACTAGTGTAGCAACGGCTAGGCTATATTCTCCTTAATCAAATGGCTAAACAAGTTTTTCTATCATGGGGACATATAGCAAGGACCTACTTGTGTGCTTGCTACCTAGGGTTTCAATGATTAAGCAAAATAATAACAATGTAACCATAAATGCAGGAGATTTAACCTACAACCATTCATTTAAGAAGTTTTGCATGAGAAATACACTTACAAATCAATGAAGAGCTTATCAAACCCTGGTTGTAAACCTTCCAATGATAGAAAACACCATAAACATGCCAAGAATGATCTTCCACAAGAGTAGCGCCTCACTTCCAAGAGCAAAATACCAAGACAAAAGACTAAAAATGATTCTCTCACAAGAGAGTGAGTTGTGTTATGAAAAAATGAG
>ML777523.1:1154283-1167719 GCA_009831015.1 Picea engelmannii | reverse complement strand
TGGCGAAGAAGAAGAAAGATGGGCCCTCCAGGGCCATGCTCAGGTCAATCCTGCTCTCGGTATTTTATGTCTAGGACCTATGGGCCTCGAGACATGATCTCCTAGTTATCCCTAGATATCGGGGATAACATTCCACTAATCTCGAGTTCGTCGTCCCTATTGAGGAAATTTGGAACCTTCTAAATTTCAATGGATTCCTTAATGCGTATTTGGAGAGATGGTTAATCTTGGCCAAAACCTTAGCATCCTCCATGCAAATATCGTGTGCAATCTTGCTTGAGTGCTTTGCCAAGGCTACAAAACAAACCTAGTTATGGAGGATGTCTACACAATGCTCCTTCAATCTCAACTAAACAAACAACCTTGATTCACCAATGTAGGGTTTATTGCAAGAGCAAAGAACTTGGTAAATGCCTTTCTACATCTAAGGGTCAATAAGATCCTTAACCGACCTGATGAAATTCTAAATCATGTTAAGATGAATGAAGATAGTACCAATATCTTTTCTTCTTAAAATCCTAGATATTTAATCTTTCAACACTTCAATATAAGAAAGGAGGATTCTATGTTGGCCAATGTTAATTTGCTCACAGATTCTAGGACGAATAATAGCGTCTTCAAAAACCTTTCTAATCTACCAACCTCTATAACCATTTTTCTTGAAAACCTCTAATAAGTACTTTTTCTCTTGCTCCAAATGCTCATCATCTAAGACTCTTAAGACACAAATGGCCACAAGTTATTTAGGCCACTAAGCTTCTACATGGGGTGCTAGCGAGAATCCGCATGGACATACTAATATGTATGCATTTTCTTCCTCTATACCCAAATTTTTTCTTATTTATGACTAGGGTTCCTTTGTTTCCTCTTGTGATCTTATTGGTCCTAACAATGGACAATGAATTGTATGTACAAAACGTCAACAACTCTCAATTAGATGCAAAAATTCTAAAAATCTCTCACAGAGATGCTTTATAGTATGATTGGAAACAAACGATATATAATTATGTTATGCCTACCTTCCAACTCAATTTTTTTAGCAAAAAAATCATGTGGAACATTAGTAGTCATGATAAAAAATATAGTTGATAATTTACTAAGAACTTAGTACTAGTGACTAATACTCAATAATCCCCTTTTAGGTTATAGAATTATGTTATGCAATGGTCCAACAAGGCATCTCAATTTGAAGTCATCTTGTGTACATATTTTATTAAAAATAAGAACTTTTCTTGATATTGAACCAAACTCCAAAATGAAAAACAAAACATTAGAGCATCCTCGTATACCTACCTTCAACACATGTTGCACCCACATCATCTAAATCCCTTCGAGCATCAAATTTCAAGTCAGACGACACAGAAAGCCACCTACATTAGAACTTGATTAGTAGATAGAAATTGTCCAAGGTACTACTCAAATTATTAGCATCATAAAATGCGTTAATCTTAACAATGCAAGCATAATCCTTGTACTCACACTGCTTTACGCCTTCCATGTTGCCAATTTTCCCAAATTAGTCCAGCAATTGTTCGTCCCTTTCCTACACCCGCTCCATCGCCCATAAAAAAACCTGCCCTTTTATTATCTGGAAGGTGTTGGCTATGCCTCTGCCATATAAAATTTCATCTTAATGTCAATGTGAGAAAAAAGTATTTTCCAAAGAAAGCCATAATCTACAAGCAATTTACTTTTACTACTAGAAAATAAAATGTCATAAATGTATATCCCAAACCTGTGATGCATAGATAATTGTCTCAAGCTGCAAACTAGATAACGCTGATGATTTTTCCATTTCCTTTGCAATCTTAAGCTCATAAGTAGGCTCTGGCGGTTGTACTGCAGATAATGATGATGTCTCCACAACTGGGTCGGGATGTGGTGGTCCTATGGACAATTTCGAAGGGCGCTAAGAAACAAACATGAGCTTGTCAATTACTTTAGTAATGTAATGAAATGGCAACAATATTCAAGAAAAGGAAACAAAGGAAATTTTATGCATTCCATGTTGATCTTGATTGTTTATTACTTCAAAGAAACTAAATACAAGGTCAAGAAAAAAAATCTCACATAGTCTGTAAAAGTCTCTCCAATAGTACCACCTTCATCTTCTTCTCTCTCGACATCGACAACCACCTTAACAATCAAAACATTTCCAACATAAATATGGGATTAAAAAATTAAGGCTTGAGAATGACACCAATTACTAAGCAAAATTAGAGGAAAACATAACATGTCATAAACACTCTTGAAACCTACAATATATAAAATCTATTTCAAGTCACAATTCAATCTAGTATGTTTAGTATTTTCCCCGAGAAAAAGAAACAAATAAACTTAATTATTGAGCATGCCAAAAATAACATAAACCCATTCCACCCTTAAACTTCATAAAAACAAATTCTTCACAAATATTTAAACTAACATAAGAGGCGACCTCATACAAAAAGATAAAAAATCTCCAAATCAATTTGTTACAACAAAAACTAACACCCCAATATGATGTAAAGTCCCTAGGATCAAGGGGCTAGTCTTGTGCAACTCAAGAAGGCTACCCACTATCACCATAGTAGCTCTTCCTCTCACTTTTGGTTGGCTCTTCTCCAACTCAACGGGGCCTTCCCTAAAAGGTGGGATTGCTAAGACTATAGAGTGGAGGCACATAGTGATTTAGTGAAGAGTAAGCCTAAGCAAAACAAACGGGTGTAGTATAATGGAAGAATAAATGGTGTGAAAAGGAAAAATGAAGGAAAACCACAAGACGAAGTGCCTAATCACACCTTGGGCAAATGGAATCAAAGAATCATAGATCAAAGAGGGGGAGTGCATGAAAATGTAGGGCATTAGGGGCTGTTATGCATGACACAAATCAACCCTAGCTTGTTGAAAACTATTGTAAAAATTGTCCTTGGAAAGCTAGGTGTGCTATTCAAAATGTTGGTACGAAGGTGATGTCATATCATGCTAGCAACAATTACGTTTTATTAGGTGTAAGCTAGATACAACAACAATAATAATAAGAGGGGTTATTTGACAATAATTGTCGCGAACAACACCCTCTCCGCTTCAGCTCTCCATGGCAGCGTCGGCTAGGGTTTAACATTGGCCGCACGTTCTCTCTTCTTTGGCTCGAGCTATTGGCAACAGAAACACTCTCTCGGCGGCTAGGCTTGGCTTGGTCGACCCTCCCTTCTCTGGTTTGACGAATTTAGCAACATCTAGCGGCTCTTTCAACTCTCCAGGATCCATGGTAGTGTCCCCCTCATTGACAACCGCATCCTCTCTCCTCAAGGGTTCCATTATGGATAGTGATCCTTTGCATTTTGTCAGTGCCTACTCTCCGCCTCCTTGCTTTGGAAATCTTGGTAAGCCCTCTTTCAGAGATATTGTGCATTCTTCTTCTAACAGTTTGATGGTTCAGGAAGCTCCAACGATCTATATTCTTCCGGTGAAAGATGTTGTATCTAAGGCAGCGATTTATAGCTCAACTGCTCTGATTTGTCGATTCATCGAATTCTGGCCACGTCCAGTCGACCTGCACAAATGGATCTCAGACCTTTGGCAACCCAAGATTAAAGGCAAAGCTTTTATTTGCCCTTGTGCAAAAGGGCTCTTTATTGTGATATTTGATAATGCTCATGACAAGGATTTGATTTTTAAAATAGGTCCTTGATTCTGGGGTGTTATCCATCAAAGTTGCACTACGATGGACTTCCAACAAGCCGCCAAAGATTGAACATTTTCATGTTCAGAGTTCAAAAGTTCAGTCGGTCAATAAGACCACCTTTCTTCACATTTTCCATACAAATTGTAATAAGAGATGTTGCGTGATGAACTTGTAAAAGGTCTTAGCCACCTTCGACTTAGGCATGAGTTGTTACTCTGGAGTGTTTTTTTTATTTATTAATTATATTTTGTTGTTTAAATGCAATTTATAATTTCCGAGTTTTTTCACTCAATTCTCCAAAGCTGGAGTATATACTCATGGTTAGGCCTTAGCACGGATCTAAGCCTAGTGTCTAATGTATATTACCATGCTAAACATCCTCCTAAATTCTAATGAAAATGTTCTAAGTCCCCCTTGGGATTTTTTAATTTTTTCAGTTAATTAAAAATTTTCCACAAAACTGGAATTTTTAATTAAAAAATAAAGTTGTAATAAAAAAGTGGTGCTAGGAGTTTTCCTAAGCCTTGGGGGTGCTCATTTTTGGACCTAGAGCACCCACATTACCTAAGTACCCACTTGGTTGAGTAAAATTAGTGATTTTAATCACTTAAAAGTCAATTTTACTCAAAAAACCCAAAAAAGACAAATAAAATCAAGAAAAATCAGCAAGTGACTATTTTCTTGGGAACATGTGGGGACAAGTTTTTGGTGATTAAAGCCTCAAAAGGCAAAGTGGAAGCCATAGGATAACTCTCATTGGTCATACACTAAGCAATGTGGCAAGAAGGTGGATTTAGGCATGTGCTCAAAGAGAAGGTGCACACCTCTCCCTTGAGGTGGCGCATTCTCAAAGGAAGATCCTCATCCAAGCTATGACTCGCCCCCTCCTCCACCAACCTTTTGCTAAGTGGCAATCCCTTGCTACTTGGCATATGGGAGGAGCTACAACTCGCCCCACCTCCCATTCCACTTGTCCTCATTCTTGAAGTGCGCCCCTCACATGTGTCACAYGAATTTGCCTTGGGATTGTCACCCATTTGGCTATATATTGAAGCATTCACCCATGGCATAAGTTAGTTGGAGCTTGGGTTGATTGCTTGCTGTTGTAATTTGTACTATCATTCTCAATTGAATAAAAGGCTTTGGAGGCTACWACATGGTGTAAAGAAAATGTGTGTGGATCATCTATGTCAATTTTGTATATGAGATATATGCTTTCCTATTAATTTTTTGCAATTGTTGTTAGATCTCGACCTTGGAATGGGAGATATCTCCCAATAGGATAGAAATAGAAAGCTTGCTTGCTTCTTATTTCTATTGTTTCATGTATGCTAGATAGTTTTGATTGTATGCTTATTTAGCTTAATTTTCATGCTTTCATGCTTCTAAATTGTATGACACCAATGCTTTCAACCCCTTTGCAAGAAGTTTAAAGTTGTGCAGGATATCTTACTTGAAGGAGAGGTTAAGCTAGCTTGTTGCCCCCTCATTCTTCAAGATTGTGGTGAATGACATACTCCCTCCGTTTTCCTGACCCTTCCAGTTGCGAGCTTGTCTCGATCTTCTGGGAGTAAGTTTCATACACGCTGGGCTGGTCAATGGTGATAAATTAATTAGGGAAATCCTAAAGAGAACTTTGCTTTCGTGGAAACGTAAGAGAGTCTCTGTAAGATATCTGGCAGGAACTTTGAGATCTAGATTCTCCCTATCGGATCTCCCACATTCTCTTGGGCTTGTGTGCAAAATTAGAGGGACCTCACTGTTGGATATTCGGCAAGCTCAACCTCCACCTTAGGGACTTTTCCTGAAGGGCCTAATCTAGTTTAGAAAAACACTTTATTTTCCATGCAAATAAAATTTATCTCATTAACCTACCATCAATAAACCTTAATAAAACACACGATCTACATTGCCCACGATACCTTTAAGGCACTGGTCTCATTTATACATTTGCAAAGCCATATGCTTCAAATGCTTTATTTCAGTCATTTACTTTGAAGCAATTTTGATTTAGTTGCATCTAACATTTGTCTCAAGTATCCTTTTATGCAAATATATGTTTTATGTATCTTGTGGTGAATATTTGATCTGTGTATGCTTTAGTATAACTTTAAACTCCTAGATTCAAATTTTGTACTTAGACTAGTTTCAAGCCTTAGTATTTTGTTAGGGACTACCCCCCTTGGCTTCGCTAGGAGTTGGCCTAAACGGAGGAGTTGAGGATTAGGTGACAGCACCTTAACTCTCACTTGCCCCTAAGGGCACACCGAGTGGATTGAAGATTTCTTCCACATCTCCCAGGGGTGTATAAGGCGACAACATGGGGAAAATCCGATTTATGCATGAAACCCCGGATCCCTTCCTTTGATCCAGTGACTAATTCCTTGTCCACGACACCGGTTTGGGGTAGGCTTCCCAACTTACCTCTGCACCTTTGGGGTTAAACTTCTCTTCGAGCCATCGGAAATGCTCTTGGGAAATTCCACTACATAAGTGAAGAAATAGAAAATTATAGTACTACCACTTACGCTCAAATATGTGTGGAAATAGATTTCAACAAAGGGTTCCCAGCTGAAATAATCTTGACAAGTGAAAACTCTTCTGGTCTCAAAAGCTAGATTATGAAAATGTTTATATTTGTTGTAGAGTTTATTTTGAAATAGGACATAAGGCATCTCATTGCCCGAAAAGACGAAGGCAAGCCAAGAAACTCCAACGTAAATCAACTTGGTGGGATGTTGCCAAAGAAGAACACCAAATGATTAACAAGTATAGGCCAAATGCCCCAGATCCGCCTATGGTTGAGCCCAATTCAAAATTAGAAGAAAACATGGATACCTCTCCCAAAAAGCAAGATGTGGATCCACATAATCATCTGAAAGAGGAAGATATAATCCCTGCGGATATGGACCAAGAAACATTCAAAAATCCAGATACGGCACCATAGAACTTGTTAGAACAGGATCATTCTACTCCCTCGAATCTGGCCTAAAAAACGAGTTGGGCGGACCAGGAAGAAGGGGAGGCCCTTGAACAGCATGAGTCATGACCCTCCAGATCAAGGCATGCCAAGAAGGGAGAGAGAAGCACCGAAGTCATCAAAAAGAAAATAAGCTTGGACTATAGTAATTAAGAAGAAAAAATCTACTTCAAAACCACAGTCAATGGTGACAAGAAGCCGAACTCATAATCCAATCTAGAAATATATTGTTTTTGTATCTTGTTATGTAAGCAATTTGGTAAAATCTACTTGTTACCCACCAAGTTGCACTAGGATGGACTTGCAGTTGAGCCGCCAAAGATTGAAAAAGGAGTTGCTCAAAATTCAGAGTTCACAAGTCCAGCCGACCATTATGGCCCCTTTTCTTTTCTTCTTCTTCTATACTGCATTTCCATACCCCATATGGGGCATTGTAATAACATGTGTCTAGCATGATGAATTTGTAAAAGGCTTAGCCTCCTAAGACTTAATCATGAGTGCATAACTCTAGAGTGTTTTTTTCATTCATTAATTATTTCTCGCTTGAATTAATTTTTAAGCAAGTTATAATTTTTGAGTTTTTTCACTCATTTCCTCCAAAGTTGGAGTGTGTATTGATGGTTAGGCCTTAGCTTGGAAAATCTAATCCTAGTGTCTAATGTATATTACCATGTTAGCCATCAAATTTGAGTCATATGGAAATTGTGTTAAGTCCCCCCCTACGATTTTTTAATGTTTTCAGTTAATAAAAAAATTCTTGCAAAATAGAAATTTTTAATTGTAAATAAGTCATAAGTTAAATAAGTGGTACTAGGAGGCATTATATGCCCTTGGGGGTAGTCGTTTTTTCACTCACAATACCCACTTTACCTAAGTACCCACTTTGTGAGTGAAATTAGTGATTTTTAATCACTTAAAATTAATTTTACTCATAAATAGTCAATAAAAGGCGTTGTTCTACGAAATGGCTTTTTCGTCGGAATCCGACAATATAAACTTACATGAATCACTATTTTTTGTTGTTCAAAATCCATTTATGAATGTAGAAATGGATTCAGCATGCTGAAAAACCCCAAGAGCACTTAGATTATACAAAAATAATCACTCAAATCTACGATTCTAACAATTTCTAGCCTGATTTCGAGCAAATATCTCCGAAAAAAATCATCATTTTGTAGAACGTTTAGCCTACGGCCAAATGAAGGACAAATCAGCAAATGTTATTTTTGTGGAAACATGTTTTCAGTCAACTCACCCTCTCTTTGAGTTAACAACGCCTTGTTGGCAATTAGAGAGGAGTTATGGGTGAGTTATTTATGAATTAACTTGAGTTGGAAGGTTCTCTCCAAAAGAGGTGTGCCCCCCTTGTGGATATGTGGCGCCATCATGAGGAGGCGCACCCACCTCTTAAGAGGTGGCGCCTTCCTCTTCTTCCCTCTTCGCACTTGTCATCTAATGGGAGTTGGGGAGAGGTGGAAGCCTATAGCTTCACGCTTGGCTTCTCTTTCCCTCGCAAGTGGTGCGCCCTCCCTCTCCAAGTGGTGCGCCCTCCTCTCTTGGACTCTCCACGCCATTTGCTACGTAATGGAGCTTTCTCTCCTTTGTAAAGTTAGATTGGTAGACCTAGAGTTATGCTGTTGTAATTGCTTTCAAGCTATTGTGGAATAAAGAAATTGAAGACTTTAGAGGTCAAGCTTGTGGTGTTGTGCCAATGTGCGGATGCCATTGTTCCATGTTGATGTGTTGAGGTTATGGTAACTTGTTTTTCTTGCAATTTTGTTGTTAATTTATCCTTGAATAGTAAAATATTAGTGAGCTAGTTTGCATTGCTAAATCTTATTATTTCTAGCATGTTTAATCTATGATCTCATGTTATTTTAGTTTGATTTACATGTTTTCTAGATTTTATATGTAGGAAGTGGGTGAACCCACCTTTTAACAAAGTATTTTGCAGGAATTTCCCAAGTTTGCAAGGCCTCTAATTTGAAGGAGTGGAAAGCTCTACTTTGAGTTCCAACATCTTCAAACCTCTTCAACCGGAACGATTTCCCTCTACAATACACCAAGTGGACTCCATAGCCCAAGATCTATTTCCATCCAACACTCTTTCTCTCTTTTTTCACAAAGTTCTTATTTCTCTTTGGTTACTAGTTTGCATGCAATTACTTAGATCTAAATCATATTTCAAATCTTTATTCATCTAAGTTAGCATGCAAAGAAAAGTTAGATCTAGATTGCAAATTTCACTTCATTATTTTAAACAATATAAATCATAAAAATTCTACTTTTAGAAAGCTATTTCTTTAAATCTTTGAGGCTAAAGGATAGATTTCTTTCAAAGAGCTTTTATCTTCATATTTGGCAAGTTAAGTGTCTTTACTTTGTTGTTTTAAAACAGCAATCAAAGACCCTAAAGAAACAAGCTTTCTAGCTTGCTTTCCTTAGTTAAATTTTGCTTGTTTTTACTAGTTTTCACTAGTTTTCACTCAGAAATGTATGGGTTTTCTAACATAAGTCCAAAACACTTCTAAAGAGTTTTTGGGCATCTTTCGGTGTTGTTTGCTTGCTGTTTTTGCAGGTTTAGCGAACAGCCAAGGGAAAACTAGCTCTGTTTTGGGCGGATTTGGACATTCTGGGACCCCCGAATGTCATGTCCCCATTTTTGGATTCCCTTATTATGTGGTTAGAGTCCCTTCAGGGGGATTGAGTCAGCAAGGTCGGAGGGGTGAGACTATGTCATCGGTGAGCTCGGAGGGTTTGGATGAGTTTTATGGGGCGCAACTTAGTTTATTTACCATTATTCATCATCAAGATCATTTCTGCACAGCTTGTTCTTGGTTTTGTTGCATTCCAACGATTTTCGTAAAACGAGGTTATTAATGGGCATATTTTAATTAATTACACTAAAGATACTATTTGGAGCTTGTTTCTTGGAGAAACACCTTAGCGTAATAGCTCGTTGGCACCGAGGCAAAAATATCTACAAGATGGGATGATGAAAAGTGACTTTTAGTGGCCGGAGAAATCATAAAGGCGAATTAATCACTTTTTGGAGTAAAAAGGTTCATTAATTAATAAAGTGATTTATGAGAAAAAATTAAAGATGAATTAAAAGTCACTTGAAAGGAAAAAGGTGAAAAGGGGTATAAAAGAAAGATAGAGGCTCGTATTCTCTCATTATTGCGGATTGTGAATTGGAAATTAGAACCTAGAGAGGAGTCAGGCGACTTCCTTCTTGTTTGGTGGCTTTCTAGATGAAACCATCGCCATTGACAGAGTTCGGTGTTGAAAGACACACCCTAGTCCTTCGGGAGGACCACACAGGTTCTTCAACGAGCTACATGATTCGATTATATCAACAGAGAAGTCCAGTATCAGCTAGGGCACAGATTTCCCAATTGCAGCATAAGGTTTTTGGGAAGGATTTATCAATATTCTGGATCGCTAGGCCCAACCAAACCGAAAGATCCAAATTCCTTCTGACCCATTTGAGAGGAGACCAGGGCGCTTCCAGTGAGACAGATCTTACACTTTTTCGATGGGTAAATCTCCCAGATCGTGCCAATTTGTCAATTGCAGTGCGTGGGGGTCTAGAGATCCATCTGGGGTTCCTATTGAGCAACAGTGAGCCAATGTTTCATCTCAGAGGCTGGGAGAGTGTGCTAGAGAGCAAGGCGACCCATCTAAGATAGATCTCAGCCAGTTCTGATGAGTATAGCCACTAGGGCGAGTTATCCAGTCTTCTGCAACAATTTGGCAGCGTATTTTTGGTTGCATGTAGCGCTACATTTCATGCATGCAGTGGATCTTCATTGCAGCTACCAGGTCCATCTACTTATCGGTATTTATTAGTATTTTGTTTGTATTCCAGTTAAGATCCTCATCTATATAGATCTAGCTGAAGAGATTTGTTGAGTTTCCGCATTTTGTTTTGTATTGTCCATTATATTGTTGAATAAAATTGTTGAGTTGGTTATATTCCCAAATCTATTTGCATGCACTATATATAAACCTTAAAACATAGCAAAACGCATCCAGAAACCTTTGAAACTCAATCAGAAACCCCCAGCTTATCATATCTACAGCCGAAACCCCCAGCTTATCAGATCTACAACCGACAGATTATATCCAAATCCGAGATCTGGGATATTACACCGGGAGCACCCCTTTCACAAATAAACTCATTGAAACATTGTAAAGACTTGTGATCCCCCCTAGTGAATGATCACAAGTCACTCCAAAAAAGATCTTTGTAACTTCATTAATAAAATCAATGGGCCACCTAGTCCCCACTCTTCATCCCCCTAGGGGGAACGGTGCGGTGCCTCTTTGTGATTGTCTCAAGTTTTGCATTTTGGCTTATGTTTACACTTCTCACCTAAAGGAAATCTAAAATTAACCTTAAAACTTATCACAAGCACCGCAAAACATTAGAGTAGATTTTATTTCATAGATTAGTTTAACTAGATTTCAATTTCTAGTTAGATTTATTTTTCAGCATTTACTTTCAGTTTTTCAAAGTTTGCAAATAAACCAATCCCCTCAGCTCCCCCCTAGAATTGTTCCTGACCCTTTCTCTACGAGCTTAGTCTCGATCTCTGGAAATAAGCTCATATAGAACCAGGACTAGTCAGTGTGGAGTAGTATTGATAGGGAAATCTTTAAGTTGTTATTGCGTGTTTGGAAACGCAAGGGAGTTTGTGTGTGAAGTCAAACAGGAACTTTGAGATCTAGGTTCTTCCCGTGTTGGACATCCGGCATTCTCCTGAATTTGTGTGAATCCAAAGGGATACTCTCCCTGTTGGACCTCCGACAAGTTCAACCTCCAATCTAAGGAATAGCCTCTTAGAGGCCAAATCTAGATTAGATTTACTTTTCTTGCAACATATCGTACACATCTCACATAGTGGCTTGCACTCACAACAGCCACTCCACCTAATCAACCCTAACTAAAGTTTTACAAGGAAAATTCACATTGCAAACCTCATATCGGTGGCAATACATACATCTCACAATATTTGGCACTAGTCTCGTTATATTTATTTTTAAGCCATTTACTTCAAGCATTCATTTTTCGACTTTTATATCGCAAGCATTTCCTTTGAAGTAATGTATTGATGTATCTCATTCGCTTTATTATCATTGAATATATCTTGTGATAAGTGAATGAATTATATGTTGCTAGTGTAGATTAATTTATTATTATATTATTCTTGTTGCAATAAACTCCTAGAATCTTTTATTTGTGCTTAGATTTACTTTGAGCCTTAGATTATTTTCTTCAGGGACTACCCCCCTTGGCTTCGCTAGGAGTTGCCCTAGACAAAGAAGTCGAGGATCATGTGACAACACCTTGACTCGAGACTTGCCCCCAAGGACACACCTAGTGGATTGAGGATTTTTCCACGCCACCCGTGGTGTGTATAAAGGCAAGAACACTTACTCATGCAAGAAATTATGTAATGCAATTAGTTCAATTACAACCTCCATCAATCTTTTGATGTGTTGTACGACTCTTTCTGCAACCTCCGATAAATGATTAAGCTTGCTAAAATTTAGCACTATGTAATAAGTTGTTTGCTTTGGCACAACCCCTTTTTATAAATACAATTTTAGTTTTTGTAAAAAAAAATAATAATAAGAGGGGATAAATTCTCAAGTTACGATATCCAAATGAATCATGGCTCATTACAAGGCCTTTGCATCAACAATACAAGAGCTTTTTGTTATCCCCTAGCCTAGGGATAACTAAGGAGATTATGTCTCGAGGCCCACAGGTCCCAGACATGGAGTACCGAGAGCCATATTGACTTGAGCCTGGCCCTAGAGGGCCCATTCTTCTTCTTCTTCAGCGCCTCCACCTTGTTAGCAGCAGGAGCATCTATCCCATCGGCTTGATCCTTCAACAACAGTGGGTCTTGTTCCATGAGGTAATGATTCTGGGTATCATGGTATGTGTCACTCTGATTCTCAAAACATTTGAATATGTGCATTTAATTCTTTTGACTTCTAACGTGTGCTTGGACCTTATGCCTTTCCACTTGTCCACACCTGGGGGGAATGACAGGATGCCCTAGTAAGCTGGTTCCCATAGGGTTTGAGTTGCCACTGTGGGGGCTCATGAAAGGTCATCGTCTGTTCACACCATACTTTAACACTTTTCATCTTTTTCCCTCTCATCCATCCCATACACTGGTTCGGGCATTGGGTTTGCCAAGCTAGCAAAGGGTTTTACCTTACCTTGTGGGAAGAAGGGGCTAAAGGCCCAGAGGGTAAAAGTAGTTGGCAAAAGATAAAAGCCAAAAGAATGAAACCTTCAGATGCTTCGCCCAGGGATCCCCGAGAAAGCAATAAAAAGCTTCTCAGCAAGAAACAGAGGGACCCGTAAAAATAATAAAATCAAGACCTAGTTGGAGGATAGGGGGTCTCATCACAAGCCAGCCTATTAGGTCCATGGGCATGTAGCAGTATGACACTGTCATTCAGCTAGTCACCACTCCAGGGTAGTGGCTCTTGGTGGCATAGCCAAGAGAAAGGGGGTCTCATCACGAGCCACCCTTCTCATTTCCGTGAAATGCTTGTGGGTAATGTTATCGCTTAGTTTGTTGGATAGGTCAAGTAGCTTGAAGCGAAAAGGCAAACTGGCGTAACAGGAGCTTCCCCACCCACTGTCACCTCGATGGGGAGCTCTTTCTATTCAGGGTGGCTAATCCCAAGGGAGACGTCCCTAGTAATCTGGGGTGTTGAAGGAAAAGGATCAAGGGTTTAAGGCTCAAAGGCTAAGACAAG
>ML777523.1:1137585-1151156 GCA_009831015.1 Picea engelmannii | reverse complement strand
ACCAATTACCTCATGGAGCAAGAGTCCTCTCCGACGCAAGCCCAGGCCGGTGGTGATGGAAGCTGCTCCTGCTGACAGGACAAATCTGACGAAGAAGAAGAGAGATGGGCCCTCCAGGGCCATGCTCAGGTCAATCCTGCTCTCGGTACTCCATGTCTAGGACCTGTGGGCCTCGAGACATGATCTCCCAGTTATCCCTAGATATCGGGGATAACAGGTAACATTGTCACCATTGGTCACCACGCCAGGGCAATGTCCCCTAACTAAGTCTCTTAAAAGAAAAAGCAATAAGATAAAAGATAAAAGGCATGAATGGGCTTGGAAACATTTGCATCCATGACAAGGTGCAGCTCACCCTCTTTAGAGGCACCCATAGGTAAGCCATACATTCCCCTGTCATCACTGCACACATTGCCCAGGCATCCCTTACCACCTCATCCACTTACATGGCCTGGATTTGTCCTCACCCAGAAACAATCCTCATCCAATGAAAACTAGCCCAATAGGACATCCTAGCGTTCCCTCGAAACCTGGCTTGTAGAATAGCCTAACGTCTTGGAGCACTTGTCTGGGAAAGGGGGTTTCATGCACATGTTTAAATAACTTCATTATTAGATGTGATTGACATTGCTATGATCCCTGTGACTTATGAGCCCATGGAGGACATACTTCTTGTTGTTGCAAGGCCACACCCGACGGATAGGTACACATGGGGAGATGATTAGTTAGGACCTCCATAGGGCTAAAAGCCCACCAGATGGATGTTGAGACCCCAACCAGGGGTAGAGACAGATCAGAGGATTACACCGGAGAGAGAGGAGGACGTTCCACCAGAGATAGCTCGACAGGCCTGGACCCAGGGGGGTCTTGCCCTTCTCACTATGATGTAGGCCTTGGAAGGCCCATGACATCACCCATGTGACCCATGACATCACCCAGCATTTTGGACACTTTGGAGGCAGTTGTGTGCCAAGTGGCACGTGGGGCATGATCCAGAGGCCCAAGGAGGCCTAACGTTTTGCTCATGGAGGCCAACGTTGCCCTAAAAAGGCCTAGCGTCCCCCTAAAAGGGCATGACATCACCTTTTATGCTTGATTTAGGGTTTTATTATGTCATTTAATGTAAAAACTGGATATTACATGTAATTGTCCATGTCGACCTTTTTGACCTAAATTTGGTCATTGATATTGTATAAATAAGGGTTTTTACCCTTGTATTTTCATGATCTTTCACTCACACAAGTGTGAGGTCTGAAATTTGCGCCCTACTTGGGGTTTTATGACTGGAATTTAGTGCGCACTTGTTGGAGGAGGCTAATCTTGGACTATTTTGGCAATTTTCTTGGTGGAAGTGTTCAACTAGGGTTTATGCTTGATGATTTTTTATGAATGTAAGTGAAATTTCTGCAATTCTTCTTCATTGAATGGTTTTAGTCATGTTTATCTTGCATTTACATTAAGATTATGAAATTGCTTACTTAAAACCCTAGGAAGTCTAGCACATATTATTGTCCTAGCTTTAAGAGCTTTTACCTACTAGATTTTGCCAAGAAGTCGTTTTCCTTGAAACTATTGCTAAGGGCCTTGCCATTGCAACACCCTAGCACTCATTGCTTCATCTTAGTCGTGATTTGCTTCATCTTTGAGTTAAAGAGGGAGGAAAATCTACTAAGGCCTAGGGTTACCTACACCTTAGTGGCTAGTTTCCCCTAGGGTTTGATAGTTGAAGCCTTGGGTTACCAACACTTCAACTATTAATCTCTCTTGTCTTTGACTCTTCTACTATCATCCTTTTTCTTCAACATTTGTTGCCACTTAATAGACTCCATTTGCCCTAAAGGCACTAATCTAAGACTTCTTATTGAGTGATTGACCAAAGCAACCATCAAAACCTACACTTTAAGCCTTCTACTAACCACCTCTAACATTAGAATAGCCTAATCTACTAACATTATTGTTGTTGTTACTAAAGTAAGCTACAACCATACATTGCAGCATTAAAAGCTTCTAAAAGCAATTGAAAAAGTTGATTAATGCATTGCCYTGCTTGCTTCTGATAAATGCTAGGACTATGGTGTTAATGATTGATTATTCTTGGTCATTTTGAAATTGTTTCAAGGCACTTATTGTGAAGTATTGTCTTATAAATATTGTTGCTATAAATTTTTGTTTACTTCAWCATTATATCAGCCAATTGCTTTTAAGGAGAAAGTTTGTGGTTTTATGAAGTGCTAACGGCAAGTTGTACTTGCAAAATATATAGTTTCTTGTTGCTTTGTTTTGGTCAGGTACATCTTGATATTTCATCACTTCATTGGTTATAACCCCGGGACTTTCTGATCAGTGGTGACTTGTGAGAGGGGACCTTTTAATAGCCATCTTGACCTTGCCTTGTCAAACCCCCAGGTCACCGGGGACGTCTCCCCTGGGCCTTCAACCGTAACGAGAAAGAGGAATCCTATTGAGGTGACAGTAATAGGATAACCTCAACTTACGCCAATTTGCTTTCCATTTACCTTTTCTTTGATCAAAGAACAAATTGTGCGATAACATTTCCTATAATAGAAATAAAAATATAAAAACATTGCAATCATAAAGTCTCACAAATAAAGATGTTATACCTCTTGTTATCCCCATTTTGTGGGATAACTAAGGAGATGATGTCTCGAGGCCCTCAGGTTGCAGATATGGAATGTCGAGAGACCACATGACTAGCAGTGTCCACTTGCACATACGGAAGCCTGCTCTATCACCACATTCAGGTCCATTGTCAATGCATCCACCACACCATCTAGCTTCTGGAAGGCAGATGGGTCTTGCTCCATGTAGTACAAGTCAGGTATTGTGGCAAGTAATCACCCTAATATTTGAGGCATTTAAACATGTTGTATTTGAGTTGCTTTTGATTATAAAATGCATGCTTGGACATTATGCTTTTGACCCTATTTCACCTTGGTGAGTGTCATAGATTTCCTAGTAAGTGGCCAACCTTTGGGGAAGGTTTGTGACTAGAGGTCCCTTGGAGGGGTTACCATACCATTCCCGACCATACTTACCACCTTTCGCTCATTACACTCCCATCATATTGTCTTCTTCTAGGCTCTTTGACTTTAGTGACCCGAGAAGGGCATGTACCTCATTTCATGGGAAGAAGGGGGTGAAGGCCCAAAGGGATTGTTGTTGGCTAAAATTATAAAAGCCTAAATAAAGACCTTCCAGATGCTTCGCCCACGAATCCCCAAGAAAGCAATGAAACGCTTCTCTATAAGAAATGGGGGGACCTACAAAAATAAATGATAATGAATGCTTAAGGGGTTAGTTGGAGGATGGGAGGTCTCATCACGAGCCGGCCTATCATGATCATGGGTATTTAGCAGTATGACATTACCATCATCTGGTCACCAAGCCAGGGTAGTGGTTCTCGGTTACACAACTGAGAGAAAGGGGGTCTCATCACGAGCCATCCTTCTCATTTCCGCTAGGTATTTGTGAATGACACTGTCGTTATCTAGACACTAAGTCAGGACAATGGCCTTCAACTTGTTCCTTAAAACATGAAAGAAATATAAGAAGAAAGAATGGCAATAAGATGGGCTTGGAAAAAGTGCATCGCAAATGAAGGTGCGACACACCCTCTACAAAGGCACCCATAAATGAGATAATGCGAGCCCTTGTATGTCATCAAATTCATTGACCTATGAAATCTAAATCCCTTTCCACCTCATCATCCAGAACATAACCTTGAAAGGCCATCCTTGGGAACATCCCCTACTTGAGGGTTTTGGTCTACCCAATAGGACTATTATGACACCCCCCCCCCATACTTAAACTTGGTCAATTGTATAGGGTCTTTGAGCATTTGTTTAGTTTGATGAGGTAGTTTTGATGCACATGTTTAGATGCCTTGCTTATTAGATGTGGTTTACATTTGTCATGATATCTTTGACTTGAGAACTTTGGAGGGCATACCCTTTTGTTTTGCAGGACCTTGCTTGGTGGCTAGTTTTGGGAGAACAAGCCTAGCTTGGGCTTCCATGGGGCAAAAAGCCCACAGGTTGGATGTTGTAGGCCCGCACACCGGATCATGGAGACATATCTTTAGAGGCTTATGTGGCATTATGGAGGATCTTACCCAACCCCTATTACCCAAACGTCTTGCCTAGGAGAGGAAAAACGTCACTTTTTGAGGCTTGATGTCATGCTTGAGGGGGTTTGGTGGTGCTGGAGTTATTGCACATTGATACTTGGCATATTTTGACCGGAGGAGACATGGATTGACCCTAGCACCTTATGAGGAGGCTCAAGGAGCCCCAACGACCTCCATTTTCTTCTCCAACGACTTGCTCAAAGTGTCAAAACATCCCCTAAAGGGGTGACGTCATCTTATTTTTAGGGTTTCTATTGTGTTAAAGTGAAAATTGAATATTATTATTTGGTTCAAGGGGTAAGATAAGGGTTGATGACCCCTTATCTTATATTTTACCCTTGCTAAGTGGACAAACATAACTCATTTCATAACATAACTCTCCCATTGTGAGAAGTACTTGGCTAAAATTTGCACCCTCCTTGGGCAGCCTTCTCTCTCTTGTGCTTTTATCTTGGTTTTCTTTATGCTATTGGTGGAAGAACTAGTGCGCTAGCCTTCTTGGAGCTCCTCTTTGGCATGTGTGTAGGATTTATCTTGGTAAGGAGAGGTTTATCTTGTCATTTCTTGATGTTAGGTAAAGATTCCTCTTGTTGATGCTTCATTGCTTAGTCACAAGTTTGATATGTTAGATTTCTTGGGGAGTATAAGGATTTACAACCCCACCATTATCTATCATTTTGTCTAGAAGTTATTTGTTGCGGAAGGTTTTACTAGGAGAAGTAAAAGGGTTTCCACCCTCCTAGTATCTCCTAGATTAATATTTGCTTGCCTTGGGGAGTAAAGAGGGTTTACACCCCCAAGGAGATAGCATTGTTTAGCTCTTTATTTACTTGATTCCATAATTGAATAGTTAAAGGCACTAGTATAATTGCATTGGAGAAATAAAATATTGCATTGGTTAACGTGAAATTTTATGATTTGAAGGTTGTCAAAGTTGGATTCTTTTCTTTGCCTTATAAGCTTGACTTAGCCACTAGGGCATCATCTTTGCTCAAGTAATTCTTGCTGCTGTTATAAAGCCTCATCTGCAGCCATTAGGGCTGCAGAAACCCTAAACAAACTTCTCAAATAACTCTTAAATCAACCACTAATAGTTGCTCAAAGTTTGCCCACATAAACTACTAGGCCTAGCGCACATTTTGGTAGACTTTGGGGAAGTTTTAGTGGCTGATCTTCTTGCTGTAATAACTTGTTTGTTACAGACATAAGGCTGCAAAATATCTCTGCGGTTATCTTTTGTTACAGCCTTCTTTCATTGTTGAAGTCTAATGCTATCTTACTTGGGTTGATCTAGTTGTTTCTAGTTTATTTTTCTCTCTTTCAATTAGACTTTTAGCAACTTGTTTGCAGCATTCATTATCATTTTCATTGCTGATATATACTGTTACTAACTACTGCAATTAGGGACAGCAAGCTTAACTTGCTTGTCCATCATATATTTGGGTTTGTATCGTTGTTTTCCTTATGTCTCGAGCAGGTACAATCAACATTTGCAAGGTCTACTACTTCTTGGCAACTCTTAGCTACCATCAAGACCTTACTCAAGCCCTTCTCCACAAATAGAAACTTGACCTATAAGGGCATTCATTCATACATCACATTTTCCATCTCATTTCCCCCAAGGGTATTCCCCCCTTGAGGTGATTCTATCATCTTTAAAGTGACAGGAACACTTGCCTAAGGTGACAGTGGACAGGTGCTCTCTTAGTTGTCGCCATTTGTTGGTTCGGTCGAGTTTTGCCCAACCTACAACTTGTGCAATAACACCTCCAATCTTCCATTCAATCTCTAAGCATGTGATGTACAAATGTCCAAGAGGAGAACTCCTCCATCCCCAAAAAGTCTCAACAACCTTTACAATGGAGAGAAAGCTCCTCTTTATAAAGTGATTTTTTTCTCTCATACAATAAAAAATCATTTTTTGCTAACTAACCCCATAACAAGTCAAAGAAATAATATAAAATGGGGTAGTTAGATCCTTCCTCAATCTATGGTTGACCATGTCTCAATATGTGGACATAAGCCTCTCTAGGAGAAGTTTCCCTCGTCCAAAAATAGGAAAGGGATTACATCAAAAAGCCTCCAAGAGAGGGTGTACTACCAAAAATAGGCATTGTTACCCCCCCATGCCTAGGGGTAACTAGAGGAGATCATGTCTCATGGCCCACAATGAAGACAGTGATCCTTGTTACCACATAAACCAACAACTTTTCTCAAAGTCCCAAAGATGGGTGCTAACCTTGTGGAACTAGGCGATTGGCCACTGTCACCTCGTCAACTCTCCTCTGCACTTTGGGCTAGGGTAAATGGAATCCTAAAAAGGGGGGCTTCCCTATGGGTTACTAAGCTTAATGTGTGTGGCGGATAGTGGGAGTCCGTGAAAGCTTAGCAACATAAATATAGATGAAGAAATTAAAATGGAATTTAGATGGTTGGGAGTGGTGGATAAAAGGGAGATCAATGCCTTTGATTGCTTTGGCAATGGGGTCATTTAAGAAATCTTCGAGGGCGAATTTAAAGGAAAAGTAGGTGGCATCCTACAATCAATTGATAAGCAAACTACAAACCTAATTTGATTGTTTGATTTACAAGTGATATGGTGGAGAAGGGCCTCTACCACAGACTATCTATAGACACACCTAATCAAGTGATATAGGATGTGTGATGTTTCTATCTTGAAAGTAAAGGATACAAAAGGGAGATAAGAGGGAGGAAAACCATTACCCTAGCCCTTTCCAATTAAGATGAAGCACCTTTCCATGGCCTTTGAGTTTCCTTTGACATCCATACACCTGCAAACAAATTCCCAATTATAGCACAAAGAACTAATAGTCTTTCATAAGAAATCACTTACACATCACTCTGTTACTTGGACAAAATAAAGTGAACAAACACTCCAATAGCTCAAAACTTCTTTTATTTACACCGGAGATCCTTCTTTGTTAAGTGCCTGAATAGATCTAAAGATAAATCTCAAAATAGATCCACAATATCAATAAGAATAATCCAAACCATTCACCAAATACTGAACACAAGAAATAGTCGAAACCCTTGAGGTAGGATAACACCATATATCAATCCTTAAGGAAGGATAACACTCCTCGAGCAATACTTGATACATTCAAAATATTCTTCACTATGTTTCATTACATTGCTTACACTTCTTTATATAGCTCTCTCTATCTCCTAGGAGCCTTCTAGAGAGCCTTACATCTAACTACCATAGTGGGCCTTTATTAATATAGTGGACCTAATCCACCTTACATTGAATGACCACATTCTCATATATTAAATGACTTCCACTAATAATACATAACCACATTCCCATTGGGTACCTCCCTAGGTACCCCATATTACCTCTCTAGGTATACTACATTCCATCCCCCTTCACATGTTTCGTCCTCAAAACATGAGAAGAAACCATACAATATGACCCGCTAAGTAATGTAGCCAACTGGTACCAAGTACGACCATCCATCCATCCCAATGGAAGTCAAACATGATGTCCATCTGTTGCCTTTCCACCCTGATCTTGATCTGCATTATGTCGGTGCTGCCATGTGATTAGTTCTCTAGCTTGATGTCTTCCTGTAGTGCTAGTAGGCCTCCATACACCTCTTGATCGGTTTCCTTTCTGGTTTCCTACAGGTGCATAAATGTGTTGATGCACACGCCCTTGCCTTGATGTTGTGTCTCTATATGATGTGGATGGTGATATACAACAATTGTAGGAATGTGTTCTTTTTTTTTCAAATCTACAACACATTGTGCTTTTGAGTCAAGGACCTCCTTAGCTTCCCTATTGTGTCCTTCATGTGGTTTTGCTTCATCTCCTTCTGTAGACTCTGTCGTTGATTCACCTTCGGACTCGACAATAACTTCTTTGCTGGCCTCCGTGGGCCCATCTTTCTTATTAAGAGACACATCCTGCAATGTGATTTTCTTTTTTTTTACCACAACTTCAAAAACTTCTTTTGCACATTAATATTTATGGTACCTGTTATCACACAAATTATACTTGCCCAAAAGCCAAAGGCAAGTGAACAGTAAATTGGCCTAACAGGAGGTTGTCCTATCACTGTCACCTTAATAAGGCACCTATTTCTATTTAGGGGTGAAAAGCCCAGGGGAGACGTCCTCGGTGACCTGGGGGTTTGAGAAGGCAAAGGTAAAGGTATCAAGAAAAGTTCTTCCCCTCTCACAAGTCACACTGATCAGAAAGTCCCAAAGGTTTAATAAGATGAAGCAAGGATTTGTTTGAGTGTACCTCCCCAGAACAAGACAACAAGAACACACTATTTGCAAGTAACAATTGATATCAGTGCTTCATAAAACCTTAGACTTTCAGTAAAAGCAACGAGTTAACATATGAGATGAAGCAAACAGAAATTATAACAGCAATGTATATGTAATAATAGCTTCACAATTATGCCTTAAACAAGCTTCAAGGATGACCCAAAATGATAAGGTAGAATTAGCAATATGCTAGCATTTGTCAGAAGCTAAAAAGGCAAAGTAAAAGTCAACTTCAACACTTGCTTTTAGGAGCTTTTACTGCTATAATATATGGCTATAGCTTTTACTTTTGTAACAACAGCGAAAATGTTAGTAAGTTAGTCTAATCTAGGGTTAGGAATAGTTAGAAGAGAAATGAGATAGATGGTTTAAGGGTTGTTTTCATCAATCAATCAAGTGTAGGGTATAAATCAGTGCCTTGAGGGTTTAATGGAGTCACTTTTGCAGCAGCAATCTTTGAAGGAAACAAATGATAATATGTGGACTAAAGACAAGAGGGAGAATGGTTGCGGTGTTGGTAACCCAAGGCTTCAATCATCAAACCCTAGAAGGAAAACGGCTACTAGGAAGTAGGTAACCCTAGGCCCTAGCGATTTTCCTTCTTCTTCAGTTCAAGCTTGAGATAAATAAAAGCTTAATGAAGCAATGGTGTTAGAGTGCTACAAGGGTAGGGCTCTAGCCTATGCTTCAATGAAGGTGTCTTCTAGCAAAATCAAGTAGGTAATTGGGAGAAGGACAATAACATGTGCTTAATCTCCTAGGGTTTTACACTAGCAATTTCATAATCTTAGAAAATGCAAAGTAAAAGATACCATAACCATTCAAAGAAAAAAGAATTGCAGATTTTCACTTACATTCACCAAGAATAATCTAACAAAATGGCCTAATTGAAGACTTTCCACCATGAAAATGTCAAAAATCACCAAAATAAGCCTCCTTCAAGAGTTGCGCACTAACTCCACTTTCTACCGGTCTTATTTTTGGAAGTTCTAATTCCAATAATAGCCAACTCCATTTATAACTAAGCAACTCCATTATTGGCTAGTTAACTCCACTTACTGCTAGTTAATTTTGGAGCCACATGTGCATGCACAAGGAAGCCCTAACCCTAATTCGCACTTCTTCTCTCATGGAGAGTACTATATTTATGTATCACTCTCTCATTGTAAGCAATGAATTCAGTAGTTCATTCTATCTTCTTTCTTTTTGGTCTCATGCTTGCCAGTGTTTTTTCTTCATAGCAACTAGATTATTGTGCTAAGCAATTTAGTTTCTTATTTGCAACTAGATTCTTGTGTGAGAATTTTTACAGTGTTAACTTCTAAAAATAGTAAGTGGTCCACAAAATGCATGTAACCAATCCACATGTGTGAATCCCAAGGCAACCAACTCCATGGATGAATGTGCAAGATGCCAAGTAGATTGAGCACTCCACAAAAAATTAAGTTGTCAAACCCCAAAATAGCTAGTGGACAATCTCCAACAAGACAAATCCAAAGAGATAAGGGCGAGGAGCATTCCATAGTAAATCCTCAAATAACCTCCAAATAACCCCTCCAAGTGTGAACAACTACCAAGTGTAGTAGTGCGCTCAAGCTATTAACCTCCAAGGTAATAAAATAGATTAATTTAACCACTAAATAGTTAAATCGACCTCAACATGTGTGCACAAAGGTTAATGTCGAAATAAAACCATAGCCCAACCTCCTAATAGCCAATCTAACGAGTGTTGTACGTACATCAATGAGTGTAATAACATCATCAAACACATTCCACCTCGGTGATATCGAGCAAATGTTAGAAATGTTAAGTCATATCACCTAGGGAAATCCCACCAAGGCAAAGTGCACTACCACAACACATCATCTAACCACATGAAAATCATAAGAGAGGGGGGCAAAAGAAATGCTAACCCATCTAATCATCAAGTATATCCCCCCCACACGTCAACACAAGAAGATCATGTAGAACACCCCTCCTAGTGACACAAAAATACAACATCATCACACAAAAGTCACTAGGAAACCCCAACAACATCATGAAACATCTACCTGTCATCTCACCCCTTGGGGGGCTAGAACCACCATCCAAGAACAAGATGTAGCACATCCTGGACAAACAAGTACACCAAAACCACACCATAATGAGATAGCATGCTCCATAACCATCATATATGTAACCAAGGGGTGATCAACAAGGCAAGCACTTGTGAGAAGACCACCAAACTGACAAGCATAATCATCCAAACTAGGAAAAGTGAGACTCCCCCCAAAAAAGACGTCCCTCAAATGATCCCATGCCAAGAAGAGAGGGGGCTCCATGAAGATGAATTCCCCCGTCCAAAAGCTCCAAGGAACCAATAGAAAATCTCCATCAATGCAATGAAAATCACAAAGTGGAACCTCATATAATATTTGGTGTAACATAACCTAAGCAATTTGTATAAAAAATGAGTATATAAAGAATGTAATAAAAACATCCACGTAGAAGGGGTGGCAGGAGCGAGAAGGATAAATTTTTATCCTAAAAGAAAAGAGGAAAATGTTTATGCTTGGGGAGTGGGGAAGGCTTATAATAATCAAGCAGAGGCACTTGTTATGTTTCAGAGTATAAGGATCATTGACGAAAGGCAACATAGGAGTATAATTGTCATCTGAGATCCGAAATTAATAATTAGATCTTTGCGTAAAGGCACGAGACCGGGTCAAAGTAGGTTATCACAAATCTTCCATGGGATAAATAACAAGCTGGAACAATTTGAAAAGGTCAAGTTCTTTCATGTGCTTCAGGCAATGAATCAAAAGGCGGATGAGTTAGCCAACATGGCCAACACAAACTCGACCAAGGAACTTTTCGAGATAAAAGGGGACAAGCATGGGTTCCAATCCCTTAAGAGTATGGTCATAATAATGATTATACAAATGGTTAAAAGTGTGGTGAAGGAAAATTTTGGGCGCATTAAGCCAACCATTATTTTGAATAATTATGTATTTAATGGTGAAAATCTGGCATATGTGCCAAGAAACAAACAAATCAAATCAAATGCCATAATCCAAGCCCTTCACTTGTTGCAAGTGAGCAAGGATTGTACTTCACATATCATGAAGCCAAGGTGTGTTGACATTCAACCTTCTACCATCATAAATCGTAACCCAAGTGGGGTAATGACGAGTACCGACAGTGATTTGGGGCAAATCGAGATGCAATGGGAAGCTCTACACCTACAAATTGTTGGAAATTCAATACAAGAACCTTTCCTCGATATTTTTAGGAGATCAACAAAAAGGATCAACGTGGAATTGGAGGCACAAGTTGGTAATTGTTGCGTGGAAGATTGTTACTACATGGAATTCATTTCTCAAAATTGGAATTTGCTAAGATTCTAGGCAATCTGAAGTGGAAGTGGATGTCCATGGGTTATTTGTTGTTGGCAAGGGGTGACAATGTTCAACATAACAACCTCCAAAACTGTAATTGGTCAAGGAACTACTCACAGACTATCGACTGGAATGGTGGGTGTCCACATTTGCTAGAAGGAATGGCACACGGGCATCGTGGAAGACACTCAACCTGTGAGGTATTAGAGATCAAGAAGATTCTAAGGACTCAAGAATACAACATCACATGCAATAAGACAACTATCATGGAGCTTGCAGATCTATTTTGAAGACAAAAACTTGATATATACTTGATATGTATCATCTTGCTAAATAGTACAACTGCAACAATTTTGCTAATATAAAATATAACCAATCTTGTTAAAAAAAAACATAAGTAGAAAAGAGGAGATCAATGTCTAGTGGACTAACTTGTGGAGTACCTTCACTATTTTAATTGGAAATAGATAAATCAATAAATCATGCATGCCATATTGTTTTGTACCATGCATATTATAAACAAAGTACTATAGCATTTGAAAGTAAATATTATATCTGATATCACCTAAACATGACACCTAAGTTATTCATGGATACATCCATTACTAAGATTTGCACTATATACCAATTTCACTTCATACATAGTACCTTAATCAATTTCCTAAGTGTGTACTGATATTTATAACTATATCCATATTTGCAACTAGACATAGATATCAATGGTTTGGATTTGATAATTACTCAATTATGTGCCTAAGACGAGGTTTGGAAGAAAATGAAAAACAAAACTTTGCAAGCTATGGTTTGTCCAAATCTCTCTACAAGAGATGCAAAAATACAACAAAAAACATAGCTAAGAATGACTATTGAGTAAAGTGTCTAACCTTGGAGTCATGTAATTTGTTCATACTATTTTAAAATTAACCGCGACTTAGCAACATGTGACAAGCTACAATTGCTTTGCTTTGAAGTCATAGAAGCTTTTACAATCAATTCTTATTGCCTAGGTTCTTACACTCAAACTACAAGGTACCCAAACCCAAGTTCTCTACCCTAGCGAAGATCATTGCAATATTTCATGCAACTTCAATTCCTTTGAAGTCATAGATGCTTTTACAATCAATTCTTATTACGTAGGTTATTACACTTGGACTATGAGGCACCTAAACCCAGGTTCTCTACCCTAGAGGTCCCAGAAAGCAACTAGAACTCGATTGGCAAAGGCACTAGGTATATCTCCAATCTTGTGAACAATCCTASGAGATTTACTAGATGTACCATGAAATTGTAATAATGAAGAATTTTATATAGTGTTACTAAATTCCCGCATCCACATTATAGTAAGTTTATGGTGAGGACTAATCACAGTGTTTTGTAACGTTCTTGTCCCAAAGAGACCTTCGTGAACAATGGCCTTAATGGGTAAGCAAACTCCATTTAAATTTGACATTGAATATGTTAAACATTCTAACGATGGCAGCTAAAGTGTTATTATGGAAGCCAAAACTGACTGCCATAATATAGTGCGAGGTGAAAGGAGGAAATACAGTTTAAGTACACGAAGGACAATAATTTATTGTTTTTTTGAATAGGTAGCCCAATTAACTTTCTCGCACCAATAGATAAGTTGTAAAAAGCATCTTGACATATACAAGGAAAGAATTTTATTGTGTCTTAATATAACTTTGAAAGGAAAGTGTTGCGTGAAAGTCATGGCATCCCCTCTTCGGGACACATGGGATTCTTTGAGA
>ML777523.1:1105787-1121011 GCA_009831015.1 Picea engelmannii | reverse complement strand
GAGTTGATAACAACTCTTCAAAGTGCAATGCATGCATCATGAGAAGGTATATAAAATACAAGCAAGGAAAGACTTGGGCCCTTTGCACATATCACCATAACCATTTCAACACTGTGAAGTATACATACGTATAAGTACTCCAAGTGAAACCATGTTCCAAACCAAAGAAGTGCTCAAGAAAAGGTATCACAATAAGCACAAGGTGCTAAAACAATGTTGCAAACTACAAGGCACAAGTAACGAGGTTGCCAAAAACTTGGTAAAGGCTAAAATGCATATGAAATAATTATCAAGCCCATAAAAGAATCAAGGAGTCCACTAAAGAATCGTGGAATGCCATCATCACACCCAAAAATCTACACTGAGGTAGTGAACAATACAAATGAGTTGAGAGGAAATGTGACAAGAAATTACAAACAAGTGCAGAATCATAAAGGTGCCATTAACAAGGATTGTGTAGAAGACAAGTTGTTGGAAATGAGGCAAAGGATACCATTATAACTGTAACATCCCCACCATGATCCTCGGTTCAATTAATGCTTATGTAGATATAACGTGTGGCTATTGCCAAAGCAATGTAATATGTGAATTGTATATCAATGTTTTAATAATAAAATGTGATGTTGGCTGCTAAGGGGACATGGACAAGAGATGGGGGATAAATTAATCCACAAGATGGGGGAGTGTCTAAGATAATGGCCAAGAGGGGTCCAAGGGAGAATTTCCCATGTATATTAATGAAACCCATTTTCCTAACTTTGCTATTTCTATATAAACCTTCCCATTTCTGATTGAGTGTTCCCAAAGCCAATCATTGAATACATGTAAGAGGGTGGGTGTGAGTGGTCACATCCCAAAGTTATTAGGCACATGGGGGTTGAGTTCAATCAACTTGGGGAAGAGTTTGATTCAAGAAAGGCAAGCCAAAGAGAGGAAATTTGTATGGGTTGGGACAACAATTTTTAGTTAGTGAAGTTTGTGCATGGGAAGCAAGTAGAGAGCAAGAAACAAAGCTTGAAGCGGATGCAGCCATGGAGGGCGATTTCTAGAGCATGTTGGAGCGTAATTGGAGCGAATTGGAGCGAATTGAAGCTGGAAAACTGAAGAGCCAGGTTGTCAAGCCTGAAGAGTGAACTCTTGTGTGAGCTTCATTAAAACAACAAGTGTTGTTGTTGGTTTGCTAATAGTTTTCCTAACAGTAATTTCCCTTGAGTTCCTAGCTGCATGTGCCAAAGAGACCCTGATAAACGAATGGGATGTCCGAGGGATTGAGATCAGTGAAGGGGTAGATCCCTTGGGTTGGAGAGGTCAAGAGGAAGAGAGCTAGTGGAAAATCAGGGTAGTTGTAGGAGAACATCAGTTGGGTTGAGAGTTTTATGAGTTGTGAGTGGACCGTGAGAGACCACCCTCTTTTGTGGATTACTAGCCTCAACTCGGGGGTGACTGGTTGTTGATATTTGGAAAAGTCAGTCAATAGTTGGGTGGAACGTCCATCCCAAGCAGCTGGTTGCACAACTCTTGTTTAAAGATAAGTGTTTTATCTTGTTACTATGTTATTTACATGTGTTATTGTTGTGCATGAACTCTGTGTAAATGAGAATGATTTATATGTTGTTGTAATGAGTTGTTTAACTGCATTTCATGTTGATTAATAACATGTTGTAGATGCATCTATTCTATAGTTGTCGACAATAGCTAAATATGTTTTAAATTTGTAGCTGTAAGCTACAGGAAATTGACTAACAGTAAAAGAATTAATTTAGTTAGCAGAAATTTCATTTTTATGTTTATTCTGCACCGTAATGTCCCTCGGTTGGGTTGGGGGGACATTACATTATGTTATTAGAGCATCTGGTCCAAACACCAGGCTTGTATGGGCCAAGATGGCTCTGAATTCGTGAAATTTGTCATTGCAGATTTTGTTTGTGATGGGTTTGGGGAAAAACAAAAATTTTAGAGAGAAATCCCCAATTCCGTGAGTGAAATATGAGTTTTAATGACTTCAGATGGTTTGAGAGTGTTAATGGAGTAGAGCAGTGAAGTTGTAGATCGAAATTCCACTCAACATGATGAAAATTTGAGTTTTAATGGCTGCTTGTAGAGTTATAGGCAGTTTGGAGAATCGACGGCTGAGATCGTGTTTGATCTCGTGATTGATGGCTGAGATTCACTGTGATAAATTTAAAAATTCATAAGGATTCAACAATTTGAAAGGTTGATGAGATCAATGGTCAGGATTAAATCGAGGATTGTGAAAGGGATCAGATCGACAGTCTAGATCAATCAGAGAAAAGACAAAATTTGTCTAAGTGTTAAAGTTCACCAAGAGAAATCGTCGATGACCGATGGTCGGGTTGGACGAAATGACGAAGAGTTTGGCTCAGCCATAATACATCTCTGACTATCGATGGTCGGGGGTTGGTCAAATTTGTTGAAGTGTTTTCAATCGTTGATGGTCGATGGGTCGGTGGTTGGCCATCGATCGATTTGACGAAGTGTCCCAAACGAGCAACAAAAGTTGTCGATCTTCGATGAATCGGTAGTCGGGTGTCAGCCGATTTTGTGAGGTATCTGAGTTGTCCAAGGAAATCGATCGATGGTCGATGGGGGAAAGAGGATGATGATGTGTCATGCCACATCATAATCCAAGTGTCATGTCACATTACCCAAGTTGACACCTCAGGATGACGTGTCATGACACGTCAACATCCATGTGTCATGCCACATCAGCCAACATAAGTGATCGATGGCCGATGGTCAAATCAGACGATTTGGGAAAGTGTATTCAACAACCATCGGGGATCTTTGATCGTTGATAGGTTGATGATCGAGCATCGACCAAAGTTGTTGAGAGTTCCATTCACCAACAAAGGTCACCGACGACTAGGTCGACCGGTTTGGAGTTGTGTGCAAGTTGGTCGTCGGGGAGTCGGGCTAATCGTCGACAGTCGGGTTGGAAGTTTGGGGAAGTATTGTGTGTGCCAAAGGAGAAATTCAGTCGTCGATGGCCAATAAAGAGTATATCAATGGACGAGATTGCTTCCGACATGATATCGATGACGCATATTGCACATAGGAAAAATTGTTCCATAGTTAAAAAAAAATAAAAAATAAACCAGTCTGGAGCCATTTTCTTATTTTGGCCATAATTAGAACAAATTATATCATATTTGGATGAAACTTACGGGTTTTTTCTGCAAAGAGGAGGTATACAAAAACTCCATAGAAGGCCCTTGTCCAATTTTGCTTGAATTTGGCAGAAATTGCAAAATAGTGGTTTTTGAAGATATGGGTCCAGATCATTGACAAAAATCAAGATTAAGCCGAAACTCTTGGGGAGAGTACAAAAAGTAGACACCTCAGGATGACGTGTCATGACACATCAACATCCATGTGTCATGCCACGTCAGCCAACAGAAGTGATCGATGGCCGATGGTCAGATCAAACGATTTGGGAAAGTGTATTCAACAACCATCAGGGATCGTTGATCATTGATAGGTTGATGGTCGAGCATCGACCAAAGTTGTTGAGAGTTCCATTCACCAACAAAGGTCATCGACGATCGACGACTAGGTTAACCGGTTTGGAGTTGTGTGCAAGTTGGTAGTCGGGGAGTTGGGCTAATCGTCGACGGTCAGGTTGGCAGTTTGGGGAAGTATTATGCGTGCCAAAGGAGAAATTCAGTCGTCGATGACCAATAAAGAGTATATCAATGGACGAGATTGCTTCCGACGTGATATCGATGACGCATATTGCACATAGGCAAAATTGTTCCATAGTTAAAAAAATAAAAAAATAAAAACCAGTCTGGAGCCATTTTCTTATTTTGGCCATAATTAGAACAAATTATATCAGATTTGGATGAAACTTACAGGTTTTTTCTGCAAAGAGGAGGTATACAAAAACGCCACAGAGGGCCCTTTTCCAATTTTGCTTGAATTTGGCAGAAATTGCAAAATAGTGGTTTTTGAAGATATGGGTCCAGACCATTGACAAGAATCTAGATTAAGCCGAAACTCTTGGGGAGAGTACAAAAAGTAGACACAGAAATAACCGATGAAGGAAATGAATAAATCCTATGGGGACACTGAAATAGGCCAAAACCCACTATTCTGGGCCATTTTTTGGGGATTTTTGAGATTTTCATAGAAGGAAAAGTGACCCTAGATCACAAAACTGGAAAATTTTATTTCATCAATTTTTTATATACACATCAATATAAACAACTTTTGTTTAGTGAAATATTTCCATAATTGGACGGATTGAGAGATAGTCAGTTCTGCTAATTTTTCCAAAAGTGCACAGATTGTGAGAGAGCCAGTTCTGCTAAAAATTCGAAGTCCAGAAAATGAGTGAAAAAGGACAAAGTTGCAGATTCCAAATTGTTGTAGTTTTTGACTGGAACATCAGATTGAAATTATGAGAGTTGTTATGAATTCCTTCTTGTTATTATTATCCATGTCTCATACAAAGTTTCTCCAATTCCTGACATATTTTCTTCTGTAGTTGACATAAGTTAGCATTTCAATAAAATTGCACCAGTAGAGAAAATGCACAAAAAGGGTTGCAAATGTTTTTTTCAAGAAGTCATAAATTTTAGCTCAGAGATCGGATTGGGGCATGAGTACAACCATTTTAAAGCTTTTTCAAAGAGGAATGCATCCAGGGAATCATAGTGTGAATTGATTAAATGTGTCCTTCATAAATTGATGATGAAACAACATGTATTCTAATTAATGAAATGTTTTATAATACGCATGTTCTAACAGTAATTATTACATGCACATTTCTTGCAGAATTAGAGGTACAGAAAGAAACCTTAGTTCTTATATGAGGAATTTAGTTATGGAATATGGTCATGGATCTTACAGCCACGAGGAAGAGATCATAGGTCTGCATGTTAGCATGGGGAATGTTGAGACAAAGTCAAATGGAAGAAGAGATAGGCAAGAGCATGTCACTATGAGAAGCCTGGATAGGGAAGTGCAGAGCTACATAGCCGATAATGAAAGGATTATGAAGACTTGGGAGGAGATATTTCAAAGCTTAAGAATGTTGCATAAGAAAGTTAACAAAGATTCTGGCACCAAGCAAGCAACTAGTGTTAAACAAGTATCGACATTTAGACACCATAACAAAAGGGATGATCATGGAAATGATATGAAGTCAAGAAGCATAAGCAGGCGCCATCATTCTCCAAGGAATTCCACTAGAATAACTCATGCAAGCTTAGGGCCAGGGAGTATCCCAAGTGTGTCTCTTGTTCGGAGGCAAAGAAGAAGGCCTGAGGCAAACATCTTGAAAGGAGAACTTAGGAAAATAAAGCCAGCTACTTTCAATGGTGAACACCGGAAGGGTGAAGAGGCCAAGGCCTAACTGTTGGAAATGAAGAAATATTTCCAGTTGCATGATTACCCCTCCCGGGTAGAAGCTAGAATTTCCACCTACCACTTGTAAGGAAAGGTAGCCATGTGGTGGGATCAACTTAAGCAAGCCAATAACCTTGATGGGAAGAGGATCTCATGGAGGCAGTTCAAAGGATATTTCCAAGAGAAATATTTTTCTTTGCATTACTATGAGAGAAATATGAAAGAGTTCTTTGAACTCAAGTTGGGAACCATGACGATGGAGGAATATGAGAAGTGGTTCTTTGAATTGTTGAAGTATGTTGACTTCATCAAGGATGAGAAGGTTAAAATCCAAAGGTTTCTAAGTGGGTTACCGTCCTTCTATAGTGACGAGATTCAATATGATAATCCAAATACTTTGGAGGAAACCATAAGGAGAGCAAGACACCTTTATGAGCAAAGCAAACGAAGGTCGGTTTTCCAAAAGGCTTGAAATGACAAGGTGAAAGGGAAAAAGGATCAAAGGCAAAAAGGTTTTAAGCCACCCTTTTTCATAAATAACTCCCAAGCAAATCAATAAGGTCAAGCAACCCAAAATGAGAAAAAGAATGTAGATCCATCTGGGAAAAAGCCAAGATAACATCCTGTTCAATGTTGGGGATGTGAGGGAAATTACTTATATAGGGATTGCCCTCACAAAGGATAAATAATGAGGATTGTCCACAACATTCAAGAGGATGAAAAAGTGAAAGACATGGAGGAAGCATGCCAAGGATTTATGCAACCTTGGACAACAAGCAAGCAGAGTATCAATCCCCCATGATCGAATTGGAAGGTAAGATTGGCAACCAACCCATAGCAATTTTGATTGATTATGGAGCTAGCCATAGTTACATAAATGCTAACATTATTGAAAGATTTCACTTGCAAAGAAGTAAGCATAAGAAATCTTGGTTAGTTTAGTTAGCCACGGTGGCTAAGAGGAAGATCAATGAGTTGGTTAAAGATTGTCCGATAAACATGAATGGACTTAGCACAAAGGTAGATGTAAACATCATACCGTTGGATTCATATGATTGTCTAATTAGCATGAATTGGTGGGAAAAACATCATGTTGTCTTAGATTGTTACAACAAAACAATCACATGTCTTGATGAGGAAAGGCATGAAGGCGAGTTTCAACACATTCCAAGAGTTGTAGTTGTTAGAGAGATTTCAACTATGTAGTTGAAGAAGATCTTTAGGAAGGGATGTCAGATGTTTGCAACCCATATGGAGGAGGAAACCAAAGACAAAGTGGCAAGGATTGAAGACCATCTCATCTTGAGGTATTTTGAAGATGTATTTAGAGAAATTCCAGGATTGCTAGCAAAGAGAGACATTGATTTCTCTATTGATTTGGTGCCATGAGCTGCCCTAGTGTCTAAGACACCTTATAGAATGGGCACCCCATAACTAAAAGAGTTGCATATGCATCTTGAAGAACTTTTGAAGAAGGTGTATATATGCCCAAGTGTGTCACCTTGGGGAGCCCCATCTCTTTTTGTGAAGAAGAAGGATGGAACCTTAAGGCTATGTATTGATTTCAGACAACTTAATAATTGATTTAGGAGCGGAATGAATTGATTATAGATTGAATACCATAAACACAGAGATAGGAAGAATAACACAAATATTCAGTGAACAATATCTTCTATTAAATAACGAAATAGGTTGAAATTGTAAAACTACGGAACTGAAACTTGCTCGAATGGTGGTAGTTATCTCTGAGAAGAGATGTGGCTGCTATGCACATCCGTCTGAGCAAAATGGATTATAATGAGGCTCGATAGGCCCTTTTCATATTACTCATGAATGCCAAAACCCTGGACATCCAAAAACCTAACCCTAGAAGGTGAAACACCAAAAGTCATGTGGGCCCTATGGGTAAGTTGGTGTAATTTGGTACCTCAACTTCCTAGGGTCATAACTTGTGCATACAACCTCTATTTTAGGCGTGTGATAGCCCGTTGGAAAGGTCTTTCAAAGAACTACACATTCAACCATAAGAGTCTACTTCTTTTATAGTTTGACTCTGGCAAGCCAAAAAAAACAATGTTGAGGGCCCCAAAACAACCTTGAAAGTACAACAAGATGTGCTGACATGAAAACATACAAAATAGGCCAGTTGGATTAAGCGAGAGGCCACTCGTATCCACCTAGAGAATGTGTGAGGCTTTAGACAGTCCTAGAAGTGTAAAACTCACAATTATAAAGTAGTACAAAAAGATGTGCTAAGCAAAAAAGGACATGAGGAGCTAGTTGGAATAGGTGGGTGGCCACCAATATCCATTCGGATCAATCCTCCCCCCTAGGAAGCAATGGTATCCATTGCGTTGAGTTCCCCCATCAGGTGAGGAAACTTCTATTGGATTTGGCCCCAGGGGAGCCACTTGCCTTGGTGTAGGAGTTGCCCTGCCTTGACAACCCGATAAAGTTGGATCTAATGTTGGCGAGTGCCCTTGACTTGTGTGTCCACTATCTGATCGGTGGATGCTTGTTCCATGCAGTCAGGGTTGAGTTATGTTGGTGTCAGTTGTTCAACGATCTCAGAGGTGTCCAATAAGGGTGGAAAATATGGTCGAAGGAGTTCCACATTGAATATTGAATGCAGACCAAGGAAGGGTGGAGTGTTGAGCTCAAAAGCATTGCTACCCACAGCCTTGGTGATAGTGTAAGGCCAATAACGAAGTGGCCGAAGCTTTCGATGGGGCCCGACGAGACGCTCCTTCTACAAATGTAACCAGACTTTGTCACGAACCTAAAACTGGTGTGGTACCCTATGTTTATCATGGCGTTGCTTGTACTTAGCATTGGATTTCTTCAAAATCTCCTAGACCTGTTGGAAGATGTGTTGAATTCGCTCAATGAATTTGGTGGCTTTGTCGACCGCATATTGATCAAGTGAAGAGTCTATCTGTGCGGTGGCAAGAGGAAGTGCGACATCAATGGGTCCCAAGGGTTGGAATCCCAGACCCACCCGAAATGGGCTATGGTCGGTGGAACTATGGAGAGCCCTGTTGTAACTATGTTGGACATATGGGAGACTCTCGTCCCATGTACGTGGATGCTTAGAATTGTACATGTGTAGGATGTGCACAATCATTCGATTAACGACCTCGGTTTGGGGGTGGAAAGAAGTGGATTTTGTGAGCTTGGTGTCCAACAGAGACCAGGGATACGACCAAAAGGTGTTGAGGAACCGATTGTCTCAGTCGAAGATGATGGTCTGTGGTATCCCAAAGTGAACCCAAACGTATTCGAAGAAGAGCTTGGAAGTATCGGCTGTTGTGATAGTGTTCTTATAGGCTGTGAGGATGGCCATCTTCAAAAACCGATCAACAACCACAAACACGCAGTCATTTTCGTGCTTGGTGGATGACAAACCAGACATGTAATCCATGGATATGGACTCCCATGACTTCACAGGAATAGGCAGAGGGGTGTATACGCCTTGCTTCTTGATGGTCGGCTTGGCAATGGCGCAGGAAATGCAAGATCTGATATACTTGCTGACATCCAGTCAAATTTTTGGCCAATAAAAATGCTTATGAAGGACGACCACAGTTTTCTCTACCCCAAAATATCCTACCACCCACTGTAGTGGGCTTCCCAAATCAACTTTGCACGCTCTCTTGTAGGAACAGAAAGATGGCCCAGGTGGCATAAGAGTTCATCCTGAATGTGAAAATCAGTGACAGTGGCACTTGTACCTAAGAGCTAATATGTGGTGGCAAAGTTCGGATCTTGATGGTAAAGTTGGGGGCACTCCGACGTTTCATGTCCACGGGAATGGAGCACAGTGCTAAGTGCAGCCACAGGAGGTCGACTAAGGCAGTCAACGACACGATTCGATATACCTGTCTTATACTTGATGTTGAGATGGAACTGCTGCAGGTAGGTGGACCACTTTTGATGGCGGTCATTCTGCAATTTCCCCTGTGTCTGTATGAACTGTAGAGGCTTATGATCAGTGTGTATGATCGTCTATGTCCCTAGAATGTAATGTTTCCATTGACGATAGGCTTATACAGTGGAATACATTTCCTTTTCATAGGTTGGGTATTTACGGACAGTATCAGAGAGCGTCTCACTATGGTATGCCATCAGATGCCCGTGCTGAGTGAGAACTGCACCCACAACATAGTCAGATGCATCAATCTCAATCTCGAATGGTTGTTGCGGATCGGGCAAGGAGAGCACTGGAGCTGAGCACAAATGATGTTTCAGATCTTCGAATGCTCATTATTTCTCCTTCCCCACATGAACTTGGCCCTACCACCACCCTTGGTCACCTGGTTGAGGGCCCAGACAATATGGGAGAATCCCAACACGAACCGTCGGTAAAAATTGGCAAGTCCTAAGAAGCTCCAAATCTCGGTCAGTGTGGTCGGGGTTGGCCAGTCACAAATGACTTGGATCTTAGCTGGATCAGCATGTACCCCATGCTCATCAACAATGTAGACAAGGTATTGGACCCTGTTCATGCCAAAAGAGCATTTTTCCAAGTTGGCATAAAGCTTGTGTTGTCGTAGAGTGCTCAAAACCTGTTGAATATGCCGCATGTGCTCCTCCCACGTTCTGTTGAAGATGAGGATGTCATCCAAATATACTACCACAAAGGAGATGGTGAAGGGTCTCAATACATCATTCATCAACCTCATGAAAGTGGTTGGTGCATCTGTTAGGCCAAAGGGCATGACTAGCCATTCATAGAGACCTTCCTTAGACTTGAAGGTTGTCTTTCAGACATCTGTTGGTTCGATGGGAACCTAGTGGTAGCTAGATTTCAGGTCAATCTTGCTGAATAACTTTTCCCCCTTGAGTTGGTCAAGAAGGTCATCAATCCTAGGAATGGGATAGCGGTTCCTGACTGTGATTTTTTTAAGGATCTATAATCAATGCAAAGTCGCCAAGTCCTGTCCTTATTCTACACCAGTACAATCGGGCTTCCACAAGGGGAGTAGTTGGGTCTGATGTGCCCCTTTTGAATAAGCTCTTGGATATGACGCATGATTTCGTCATTCTCCAAAAATGAGTGTCGATAGACTGGTCCATTAGGTAGAGGTGCACCGGGGGTCAGATCAATTGGATGCTTGACTTGGAAGTGTGTTGGTACCCCTGTAGGTGAGACGAAGATGTCTCTGTATTCTTCCATGATCCCGTCCACTTGCTTTTGTTGCAAAGAGAGGTGTTGTGTAGAGGCCACGGATGTGGCAGCGACCTTCTGCATACTGTGAGCACGGATCACAAAGAAGATGAACCTCCCGGTCCATGAAATAACCTTACTGCATTGCTTAGCAGAGATTAAAGAAATAACAGTAGGCGATGCCACCTCTCGGATCCTGTACAATTGTCTACCCAAAGTAATAATAACATTGCGGGGTCTAAACTCATACACAACATGACGCTTCCACAAATATGTTTGTCCTAAAAGAACATCACAAACTTCAAGGGGAGCAATATCACACAGTACCTCATCTTTGAAAGGCTTGATGTCGTAGGACAGACGACATTGTTGGCTGACACAGAGATCTCTTCCTTGATGAAGCCAGTCGATGGTGTAGGGTTGCAGGTCCGGTGTCGTTTGCAGGTTCAGTTGCTTGATGACCTCTGTTGAAATCATGTTCTTCTGACTACCGTTGTCGACAATGAAGTGAATCAAAGCTTCCTTGACCCACATCTGCGAGTGAAAGAGGCATTTCCCTTCCTCTGGTTCTTCGGTTTCGCTTGGCTGGACTTTGGTGTCGTGGCACTGGGTTCAACATCGATAATCTGCTTCCCTCCTTCAGGATTTGACTCGAAATCAGAACCGGGCTTTGACTTGGAATCCTTCAGCTCGACCATGAGGGATTTCTTGGAGAGACATTCATCGGTGTTGTGCCAAGAAATTTTATGGTACTCACACCATTTTCCCGTGTCCTTCTTCATCTTCTCGTTGCCCTTCTTGTGTGGCGGCTTGGACGGATTGTCCTGAGGGTGGCCATCGCGACTTGGTTCCCTGCTGTATTGGTTGGGGTTGCCTTTGCCCTACTTCGGCTGTGAGGGGTTTGCAGATCCAAACTCTCGTCGTTTCTGCTTAAATTTATGCTCGATCTTGACAACGTATCTATAAGTTGTGCCCAATGAGGCGATGTCTAGGAAATCCATTTCTGTTTGAATGTGTCTATGAAAACAACCGTGGTATTTGAGCACCAGATGACGCTCAGAATCTTTGATACCCAATTTGGTGCGGAGGGTATAGAAAATATTGGTGAAGTCTGGTCCCTTTCTTGATGTAGGGTGGTCCATCTGGTGTACTGGTCCTTGTAGCTTCCAACAGGGTAGTATTGTTCTTTAATGGCGTCCCAAAAGGAATCCCATGTAGGGGCCACCACAAAAATCGCAGATTCCTCCACGACCCTTTGCTCAGAGTAGGTATCCTACCAGTCTTTAACATGGGGAACGGTCTTGAGTGCAAAAGTGATATTTTCTCGATCGAGAAAATTGTGGACCAAAAAATATCCTTCGATCAGATTTAACCATTTATCTACATCATCCGCATCTATAAGTCCTTCAAATAATGAAATATCAAAATTTACCTGTACCTTGAAGGGGGTTGCATGGCCGCCTGATGAAGATGCTTCTCCCGTGGGAAACCGTTGAAGGATCTGTGCGAAGTTGTCCATCATTTTGTTCCTTTGTCGAGCAAGGGCTTCCTCGAGCAACATTTCAATAACATCTCCTACTCCATCATATTTGTTTTCGTCTCCCATGGGTTGTTGTTAAGCTCGATTGGTTCGAGTCCCAACTTCTTGTACCCAAACCTTGTCGGGGACATGCACGAAGAAAAATAAATGAAGAGCAGACCACTCTGATACCACTGATCCAGATTTAGGAGCGGAACGAACTGATTATAGATTGAATACATAAACATAGAGATAGGAAGAATAACACAAATATTCAAATAACAATATCTTCTATTAAATAATGAAATTGGTTGAAACTGTAAAAATGCAGAACTGAAACTTGCTCGAATGGTTGTAGCTATCTCTGAGAAGAGATGTGGTTGATATGTGCATCTGTCCTAGCAGAATGGATTACAATGAGGCTCCATAGGCCCTTTTCATATTACTCATGAATGCCAAAACCCTAGACATCCAAAAACCTAACCCTAGAAGGTGAAACGCCAAAATTCATGTGGGCCCTATGGGTAAGTTGGTGTAATTTGGTACCTCAACTTCCTAGGGTCATAACTTTTGCATACGACCTTTGTTTTAAGCGCGTGATAGCCCGTTGGAAAGATCTTTCGGAGAAATACACATTCTGTCATCAGACTCAGACTCTGTCTATAGTTTGACTATGGTGAGCCAAAAAAACAATGTTTAGGGCCCCAAAACAGCCCTGAAAGTACAACAAGATGTGTTGACATGAAAACATACAAAATAGGCCAGTTGGATTAGGCGAGAGGCCACCCGTATCCATATGGAGAATGTGTGAGGCTTCAGACAACCCCAAAAGTGTAGAAATCACCATTATAAAGCAGTACAAAAAGACGTGCTGAACAAAAATGGACACGAGGAGCCAGTTGGAATAGGTGGGTGGCCTCCAATATCCATCTGGATCATTAATAAGGTTACCATAAAGAACAAGTATCCTTTGCTAAGAATTGACGATTTGTTTGATTAGTTGAAAGGAACAATAATCTTTTTGAAGATTGACTTGAGATCATATTATCATAAAGTAAAGATAAAAGAAGAAGACATCAACGAGACAATATTCAAAACAAGATATGGGCATTATGAATTCACGGTAGTGCCATTTGGGCTAACAAATGCCCCAACAATTTTTATGGACCTGATGAATGGAGTGTTTAGGGAGTACCTGAACAAGTTTGTAATTGTGTTCTTAGATGATATCCTCGTCTACTCTAAATCAACAGAGGAACATGGGCACCATTCAAGAATGGTATTGCAATTTTTAAGAGTGCAAAAATTGTATGCTAAGCTAAGTAAGTGCATCTTTTACCAAAACAAGATTCACTACTTGGGGCATATAATTTTAACAACAGGGATAGAAGTTGATCCTGAGAAGATAGAGACCATTAGAGGATGGCCAGTGCCAAAGACTGTGACAGAGGTTAGATCATTCATGGGTCTTTCGAGTTATTACTGAATCATAAAAGGATTTTCAAAGATCGCAAGTCCAATCACTTCCTTGCAAGAGAAGGGAGTGAAATTTGAATGGACTTCCAAGCGTGAAGAGAGTTTTCAATAGTTTAAGGGAATATTGACAAGTGCACCAATATTGAAGATTGCAGATCCAAATGAATATTTTGTTGTGTGCATCGATGCATGCAATGAAGGACTTGGTGGAGTTCTCAGTCAAAGGGACCATGTGGTATGCTATGAGTCCAGAAAATTAAAAGAGCATGAGAGGAATTATGTTGTACGCGAATTGGAGTTAGCAACGATTGTACATGCATTGAAAGCATGGAGGCATTACCTTATGGGTAATAAATTCGAGCTAAGGATAGACCACTGTGGTTTGAAGCATTTGTTTGGAAAACCAACACTAAATGCTAGAAAAACTAGATGGTTGGAATTTTTGAGTGAATATGACTTCGAAATTAAGCATATAAAGGGAAAGGAGAATCAAGTGGTTGATGCATGTTATCCCCGATCTCTAGGGATAACTAGGAGATCATGTCTCGAGGCCCATAGGACCTAGACATGGAGTACCGAGAGCATGATTGACCTGAGTATGGCCCTGGAGGGCCCATCCTTCTTCTTCTTCGCCAGACTTGTCCTGTCAACAACAGCGGCTTCCATCACCATCAGCTTGGACTTGCATCAGAGAGGGCTCTTGCTCCATGAAGTAATTGGTCCAAGGTATCATGGTATGTGTCATGTTTGATCATTATAACCTTCTTATATATGCATCAGGTTCCTTACATTTTTTATGACTGCTTGGATCTTACACTAATCCACTTGACCATTGTTGGGGGGATTAACGGGGTGACCTAGCAAGCTTGTATTCATGGGTTTGGGTTAGCCACCAAGGGGGATTTGCAGAGCCATTGTCCGCTCCCATCATTCTATCATTTTACATCTTATCTCCCATTCATCCATCCCATTCCCCTAGTCCGGCCATTAGGATGACCTTTTGAGGGTTACACTTTGTCCTGTGGGAAGAATGGGCTAAAGGCCCAGGGGGTAAAAGCAGCTGGTAAAAGATAAAAGCCATAAGAAATAAAACCTAGAGATGCTTCGCCCAGGGATCCCCGAGAAGGAAATAAAAGGCCTTTCGATAAGAAACTAAAGGGACCCTAAGAAAATTAATAAAACAAGACCTAATCAAGAGGATGGGAGGTCTCATCACGAGCCGACCCATTATGTTCATAGGTATCTAGCAGTATGACATTGCCATTATCTGGTCACCACACCAGGGCAATGACCTTTGGTTGCATGGCCAAGGGAAAAGGGGTCTCATCACGAGCTAGCCTTATCATTTCTGTGAAGATACCAATGGGTAACATTGTCATCTCTGGTCACCACGCCAAGGCAGTGTCCTCTGGTCAGACCTTGAAGAAAAATAAAGAAAAGCAATAAATAAATAAAGGCAATAAAGGGGCTTGGAAAAAGTGCATGCATGACAGGTACAACTCACCTCCTACAAAGGCACCCACGGACAACACCTGCCCCTGGTCTTACTATGACTGAACATCCCTAGACCATATCATCTCATGAACATGGCTTGAATGATCCTCTGTGGAAACTTTCCTTTTCTTATGGATATTAGCCCAATAGGTTGTCCTGTTTGTTTCTTCAACTTTGTATGGTAGATATGTGTAATGT
>ML777523.1:1087423-1105253 GCA_009831015.1 Picea engelmannii | reverse complement strand
TTGCAACACCTTTCTCCCTTAGATTTGTGTTTTAAAGCTAGCCATTTTGCCAAGAATATTTAAAGAAAGAGGAAGGAGCATGAGGCCTTGCTTAAGCAACACCGGAATGAGCCTCCTTCCCTTAGGGTTTTGATTCTAGGGCCTTACCATTGTAGCACCATAGAACCTAACTCTCTAGTCTTTAGATTTTGATCCTCCCGAGATCTTGCCCTTACTTTTGACTCCATAATACCATAAGGCACTGGTTTTTCTCTCCAACGTTGAGCTTGTTGTGCAAAAAAACAATCTTTCAAAACTCTCAAATTTGAAACCCTAACTAACCCTAACGTCTACTAACCTAGAAATTGATGATGACGTCATGCCTTATTTGAGCTTTTAGTTGATAGAAAACACCGTGGCTTGGTCATCCCGTGATAGACATTGATGTATTGATAGTTTTCATTGGCTAAAATTGCAAAACGTTGACCTTCTTGTCTATCATACTAACCCTAGGAAAAGCTGACATCATCTCTAGCGTAGTGACGCAACAACTTATAGTATGTGAGCAATTGATGACATTTAATGCATTGATTTAATTCAAGGATTGATTATTTCCATTGGATGCTATATTGTTCAGTGTTTATTGACAAGTAATATTATATACCATTGTCATTATTGCAAACATTGACTTCGTCAATATTTACTGCTGATTATGCTCATGTACCTTAATATAGAGAGTCATTGATCTATGAAGAACTAACCACTACTGAATGTATTAGTTTCATTGTTGCCTTGTCTCGCAAGCATGTGCTTTCTTTGTGGTTTTTCTTCATTTGACTATCTTCTGGGCAGTAATCTGTGAAGGGGAAACTAGCCTTAATCCTTCTAGCCTTTTTCTTTCAAAACCCCAGATTGCCAGGGACGTCTCCCTTGGGCCTAGCCACTCTAAATAGAAAAAGCCCCCCATCGAGGTGACAGTGGGTGGGGAAGATCATGTTACGCCAGTTTGACCCTTACCCTTCAACTACTTGACCTAAACTACAAACTGAGCGATAATAATGCACTCAACATGAGAGCTCATGAAGTGCATATTGCAGTCATCAACATGTACATGACATATCCGAAAGACAAAATCATTGCAGCAACAATTTCAGATCAACACTATGTGAAAATAAAAGAAGCATTACAACAAGGTAATTTTCAACATGAATTTAATTATTATGAGTTGAAAGAAGATGAAATTCTCATGTATAGTGGTAAGGTCTATGTGTCGAATTCCAATGAGCTGAAAAATGCAGTGTTGAAGGAGATGCATAATGTGCCATATGTTGGGAACCCAGGATATCAGAAAACAATTGCAGCAGTAAGAAGCCAATATTTTTGGTCAGGAATGAAGAAAGAAGTGGCTAATTACATAGCCAGATGTCTATAATGCCAAAAAGTGAAGACATAGCATAGACATCCGGTAGGTTTTCTACAACCATTTCCCATTCCAGAATGGAAGTGTGAAGTTTTCACAGTTGATTTTATTACTAATATTCCCAAAACAGTGAAGCAACATGATTCCATCATGGTGGTGGTGGACAAATTGACTAAAGCAACACATTTTATTCCGATAAAGTCTACACACAAGGAAGCAAATATTGCAAATATCTACATGAAAGAAGTTGCTAGGCTACATGGGGTACCTAAAGCAATAGTTTCAGACATAGATCCAAAGTTTACTTCCAATTTTTGGAAGGTTTTGTTCAAGGGCTTTAGAACAAAGTTAAATCTTAGTACCACATATCATCGAGAGTCATATGGGAAAACATAAAGGAATAACATAATAATTGAAGACATGCAGATCAACCATAAAATGGGAAGATTATATTCATTAAGTTGAATTTGCCTACAATAATGGGTATCAGGCCTCATTGAAAATGAGTCCATTTGAGACATTGTATGGCAGAAAATGTAACACTCTAGTGAGTTGGGATAATCCAGCAGATAGAGCAGTTGTTGGGCTAGAATTGTTAAAAGAAAGGGAAGATCAGATGGACAAGATAAAACCGAATTCAAAGGCTGCCTAGGATAGACCGAAAAGTTATGCAGACATGAATAGAGTTTTCAGAGACTTTAAAGTGGGAGAACATGTGTTTTTGAAAGTGAAGGCAAAGAGAAGTTCACTAATATTAGGAAGTTGCCCGAAGTTGGCAACAAGATATTGTGGACCTTTTGAAATATTAGAAAAGATAGGGCCAGTTGTAGACATGTTAGCTTTCCATGCATCCATGAGAGTGCATAATGTATTTCATGTGTCATTGTTAAAGAAATATGTGCTTGATCCTAACCACATAATTGATTGGAATGTGATCCAAGTGAAGCATGAAGGGGATTTCCAGGTGGAACCAGTACGCATCTTGGACCGGAAAGTCAAAGTGCTCATAAACAAATCCATAGGGACGGTAAAGGCTCAATGGACCTCATATGGTCCTAAAGATGCTACACGGGAACATGAAGAAAACATGTGAGCAAAATACGTGCAAATTTTTGATAGTTTTGAAGAAAACATAATGCAAGACTCGATTTTGAGCAACTAAAATTTTGGAACCATATCTCATAGTCCTAGCCAACCACATTGGGGACATTGATAAAATATTGGCTCATTCCTTTGGTTATCTCTGATAAACGAATGGTGCATTCCTTGGGTCGTTGAGTTGAGAGGAACATGAGATTTTGGTTGGAGCTGCTGCTGGAGTTATTAAATTGCAGAATTTTATTTTCTAAGTATTGTGATGTAATTTGCATATATGTATATCGACATAGAGTGCACCGAGGACAACGCACAATTGTAGGGGAGGGGGAATGTAACATCCCCACTATGATCCCCGGTTTAATTAATGCTTATGTAGATATAATGTGTGGCTATTGCCAAAGCAATGTAATATGCGAATTGTATATCAATGTTTTAATAATAAATATGATGTCAGTTTCTAAGGGGACATGGACAAGAGATGGGGGTTGAATTAATCCATAAGAGGGGGGAGTGTCTAAGATAATGGCCAAGAGGGGTCCAAGGGGGGATTTCCCATGTATATTAATGCAACCCATTTTCCTAAATTTGTTGTTTGTATATGAACCTTCCCATTTCCGATTGAGTGTTCCCAAATCCAATCATTGAATAGATGTAAGAGGGTGGGTGTGAGTGGTCACATCCCAAATATATTGGGCACATGGGGGTTGAGTACAATCATCTTGGGGAAGAGTGTGAGTCAAGAAAGGCAAGCCAAAGAGAGGAAATTTGCATGGGTTGGGACAACAGTTTTTAGTTAGTAAAGTTTGTGTATGGGAAGCAAGTTGATCCAGGTGGATATCAGTGACCACCCACCTATTCCAACTGGCACAAAACGGTCTTTTGGCAACTTATTATTTTTAGCAGGTTTTCATTTCCTAAAGTTCCAGGAGCCTTTTGAGGGCCTAAATGAAGTTTTTTCGGTATCAAGCAACTTAATGATGGCTAAAAACTTTGATTGAGCACCCAAAATGAATCTCCTTGACAATAGATTTCTAACGAGCTATCGTGTGCCCAAAACAGAGATCATATGCCAAAGTTACGCCCCCGGGAAGTTGATACACCAAACTACCCAAAACGGGGTTCACAAAACTGTTGGCTTTTCATCTTCTGGGGTTAGGGTTTTGGATTTTCTTTATGTTAAAAAGGCCTTTAGAGCCTCATTGTAATCATCTTCTTGTGAATGTGAGTAGTTGTCAGATCTCTTCTCGAATATAAGCTACCACCATTCTAGCGAGTCTTTCACTCTGTATTTCTACAGTTTTCTACATTTTGCTCATTAATAAAAAATTGTGTATTAATATATCCCTGTGTGTATGGTTGCATCTCTAATATATTTTTGTTATATTATTGGATATCTAAGATATCTCTGTACATTTCTTTATTATATTTTCGCTCTCATTTCATGCCGAAAATAACCCAGATCTCAAGTAGAGAGCAAGAAACAGGGCTTGAAGCGGATGCAACCATGGAGGGCAAATTCTAGAGCATGTTGGAGCAAATTGGATACAAAAAACTGAAGAACCAGGTTGTTTGGCCTAAAGAGTGAACTCCTCTGTGAGTTTCACTAAAACAACAAGTGTTGTTGTTGGTTTGTTGATAGTTTTCCTCGCAACAATTTCCTTTGAGTTCCCAGCTAAGAGATTCAACTTCTTGTGCTAGAGATACCTTGATAAATAAATGGGATGCCCGAGGGAATGAGATCAATGAAGGGGTACATTCTTTGGGTTGGACAAGTCAAGAGGAAGAGAGTTGGCGTAAAATCGATATAGTTGTAGGAGAATATCAGTTGGGTTGAGAGGTTTATGAGTTGTGAGTGGACTGTGAGAGAACACCCTCTTTTGTGGATTACTAGCCTCAGCTCGGGGGTGACTGGCTACTGAGATTTGGAACAGTCAGTCTATGGTTGGGTGGAACGTCCGTCCTAAGTAGCTAGTTGCACAACTCTTGTTTAAATATAAGTTTTTATCTTGTTACTGTGTTATTTACATGTGTTATTGTTGTGCATGAACTCTGTGTAAATGATAATGATTTATATGTTGTTGTAATGAGTTGTTTAGTTGCATTTCATGTTGATTATTAGCATGATGTAGATACATCTATTCTATGGTTGTACACAATAGCTAAATATGCTTTAAATTCATAGTTGTAAGCTACAGGAAATTGACTAACAGTAAAATAATTAATTTAGTTAGTAGAAATTTCATTTTTATGTTTATTCTGCACCGTAATGTCCCTTGGTTGGGATGGGGGGATGTTAAGATAACCGCAAAGCACAGAACCAAAATCTATGATAGTCACCCCTTTATGGAAGTAGTAAACTACCTAGAGAAAGATAGGGGCCTGTAACTGAACAAACCACTACAACTTTCAATATTCCAAGACAAACCCGAACATCAAAGCAAAGGCAAGCTTGAGATACAACCCATGACTCTAATATGCATAAATAATTAAGTTAATGTCATGCAAGTCAACCCAAAAGGAAAAGGTGGTGAGTGGGGGTTAAAAGATGTTCATGTGATACAAAAACCACAAACAAAAATCCAATAAAAAACTCATATAGTTGCGCTAGCCACAAGTGTGGTATATTCACCATCCATGTAACAATCAAGTCTTTGCTTACTCCATCACCAAACCAATAGCATCAAAGACAACCAAAACCATAGCTAAACCATGTCATAATCATTTATTTGTTGTTATAACTAAGGCAGTGATAGGACAAGTAAGAAATGGATGGTGTTGGGAAAATCTAAATCAGAGATGATTTAGTTAAAATTATGTTAAAATAGAACCAACTTGGGGAAGGAAAGATGCCTTGAGATAAAAATACTAGTTACAACACCATATCAAGTATTTGCAACAACAAGTAGAACTACATAAACAACTTGAGGGCACAATGGTGGTGACCATTTAGCCTATAAATAACACGCAGTTGCAGCTGAAAATACCAAATAAATGATACCCAATAATTGCATATGGCCCATGGCTCTAATAACAATAAACCCATATGCAATTACACCCCAAAATTAACTCATTCACCAAATATTGCAAATAAATAAAATTAGAGCTTCTAGAAATCATAGATAAAAGATTTTTGTAGAGAATGAATAAACAAACTGGTACATATTCCAATCCAGACAATCAATAGTGGAAACAACCCTTTACCTATTAACTTAAAAAACAAATGGTTAGTGAAAGCAAATAGTAGTGATGAGCCTACCCCCTTCCAACACGAGTTCAAACTAGGAAAGTCGAGCTCTACTTCCATCCAACAAGTGACTTGAATCCCAAACCCCAAAACTAGAGCAGTGACATGGTGTTGAGAAGCCAAGCACCACATGGGTGTAAACACTCTTAGAAAAATAATTGCATCAGGGTAAACCAAACTAGGGTGGGAATTCCCCTTGAAAATCAAAGGCATCACAAATCCCAACAACTCAAGCAAATGACATAAGATACCAAGAGGGCACAACAAAGGTAGCAAGGGATAAGTCAAGATCATCACAAAGCCTACCATCATTGGATCAAGGAGTGAGGACCCAGATAAAAATAAGGGAATGTATGCATGTAAGGGATTTTAATCCATGAAACTAGCTTGTGTTAAATCAAAACAAATCCCTAAAAGGTTGCATTGCAACCAAGGCAATCATCTATGCAAAAAATTGCAAAAGTTTCTAAATTTCAAGCTTGCAATCATGTGTGTTAGGTAATCAATGCGAGGGGTACAACTTACTAGGTAGGACAAAACATCCACCATGTCTTTACCATCATATGACACCATGATCAAAGGCACAAAAACCAAAGTCCTCCAAGTTAAGACATTTCAAAAGTGTTAGGTGTTCAACCTACCAACCTTTTAATCAAAGCTCTTGAGTATTGAATCATGAAACCCTTCCAACATTGCATCGGGTATATAAAATGTAGTTCAACCACCCAAATCATTGCACTTGAATGTTGCCAAGTGTTTATGCATGACCTAACAAAAAAAATTCAATATGTCAATAATGTAAGCCACCACAGCCATATCAAGAACGAAGAGTTGGAACCAACAATACCACACATGCAAATCATAAAAAAAAATTGCATAGACATGTCAACTGAGGTGCCCAAAACACCAAGTTCACCAACCATGTGACAATGAACCAATCATAATTGTGCAGGTGGCAAATGCCATCAATAGTTAAAAAGCATCATGGTCACAAAATAGTGCTAGTAGGGGAATAAAACATGTGGTGTTTCAAGTGTTAAAGATATGTCATACTAACCATCGGTGTCTAATGTGCAGGTGTAATATGTGTCATAATTATGAATCAATGGGTACATTATCACCGCAACCACCACCATCTAGATAAGTAACATCGCACAAAAATGAAGCATTGAATAAACATGTTAAAAACCACATAATCACCACGTGCCAAGTGAAGTAAAACCAAACCAATAAATATTGTTTTGCTTCCAACACTCCCATGAAATTGCAATCATAATTGTTGATTCATGGGAATGCCTTCTTTTTATACCCATTTCCCCTCACTTTTAATCCCTTTTCCTCTTCATCATCACCCTTTATTAATCATTTTAATTCTTATTTATGGGATTTTGGTTTAAAGTGTTTTCCACTGCATTTCTTAGTATTTCATTGAATTTGGTTAACATTAGGGAGAATTACCATAAAGTCATGGCTAATATGACGACAATTTGTTGCGCGTTTACAAGTTGATGTTGCTCGAAGTCCCCTTTCAGGTTCAAGAAGACAAATTGCTTGGATTTAGTACGTGCATTTTATGAATATTTGGTCGATTGGCACATAGATGCAGGATGATGGTTCATGTCCAAAGCTATAGAGAAGGATTATTATTATGGGACCACACATCACTTTCACGGAACCAACACTAGAATATTGGAGGAATTTTTGGGATATAATTTAACTTGGGAATTTATTAATAAAAATGCCACGAATTCAAGCATCCAATAATCAAGTCAACAACAATTAGAAGGTATCCAAGCTTACGGTCAAATAATTAATGGAGGAGCCACGAATTTGGTGTTATATCCATTTGGGGACGTTCATAGAAGACAAGATATATCGTTTTAAATGCTAGAGAGCATATTTCTAGATACCCACGTCTGCAAACACATTTTTCCCTATATTTGTGGGATCCAAATCCGTTTTGATAGCTACAACTCAAGAGGAAAACAAATTTCGACATCTTCGTGACTCTTGGATGTATTTTGGGCAAGTTTTTATAAGCCACACAACCAATCACAAATTTGACAACCTATGGTATTCTAAATTCGATGGGGTTAGATAGAATCTTAAGAGGCAAATTGGCATTTGTAAAGTCTATCTTATAGGAAATTATAATCTATTGGTATTCATCGGCTCACATTCCAAAATGCATATTAGAGAAGGAACGGAAGGCGTGCTTTGATTTTCTTTGGAGAGGGGGAAATAATAAGGGTGTTTCACATTTAGCAAAGTGCCAAACTATAGTTAAGCCGAAGGAAGAGGGCAGTTGAGACTGAAGTAGATACATGTTTCTAGTACTTCTTTTGTTGTTAAAACACTTTGGAATTTGATCAGTAAGGATATTATGGAAAAGGATCATTATACAAAAATACATCGCTCCTATTACTTTTATGGATTGGCCAAGAAGTGAAAGAAAATGTATAAAAAATGTTTTTAACCAATGCAAAGCTTTAGTACTGACATTTATGATTATTGGGACATATCTAGCTTGGAAAGTGGGTGATGGTTCAGATGCAAGAGTTGGGGTAGATGCTATTGTAGGTTGTAGCAATGAAGTATTTATACGTGTGAATTTGCTATAGGAACTATATGGTATAAGTTGGTGTACCCTAAATTAGGTTGGGAATCTTGTATCCACCAACATAAGACATCAAGGTTGACTATCTACATGGAGTTTAAGGCTGGAAGAAGAACATGAAGTATCATAAAATACTTATCAGTCAAAGTTAAGAAGGGCTCATATTAGAATAAAAGAGGATACATATGTATTGTCCAGGCCATAAATAAGACAGGAGGTAGATATACTGCTATATTAGGATAAATAGTATTATAGGATAATGAACAATGGGAAGATTAGTGGTGGTGGTCTAAAAGATCGATGGTAAATTCACGTATGAAGACAATTATTTTTGATGTGGTTAGCCTTGAAAAATAAAGTACCAACTTGCGAGATGTTCTAGAAGTGTAATAAGCAGGGTCCTAGTATCTGCGTTCTTCGTAAATAGGGGGAAGAAACTGCCACTTATCTTTTTATTGATTCTATTTTTGCTTAGTAGATATATGGACGGGATATGGGTTTTTGGATAGGGCTCAACTATATATAGGGAGGGACTTGTATTGACGAATGTTTAAAGTATTGGTTTGATTGGCATGTATTAAACTTTAGGGCATATGGACTGCTCTCTATGCACTCTTATTTGACAATAGAACTATGTGTGATCTTTAATTAGTGCAAAAATACTCAAAGGAAAAGTGGTGTTGGGCAGATTGGGCAGGTACTGATTGACAAGTCCTTTCCATGGGGTTTTCTTGATGGGGCCTATCAGGGGCCAAAGCCTACTTGTAGTTTTTGGGGTATTTTACATATTTCAGACAACATCCTTTTCTCTTTTAGAGCATGTTTAGGAAGGTATTCTAATAAATATGGTGAATTAATGGCTTTGAGAGAATTACAGATGACAACTTTAAACAAAGGGATCTAACAATTATAGGTATTTAGGGACTCACTTCCGGCTATCAAATGGATGAATAATCAACAACTTATTCATAACATCTCTGATCTAGATTATTTTCGGAATGAAATGAAAGCAAAGATATTACAATGAAATACACACAAATATTTCCAGAAATAGAGAAATACAACAATACATGATTTCTATTAATGAAAGAAATGCAGAGAGACTGTAAAAATACAAAGTGAATGAACCTGCTAGAATGGTGGCAGCTTATCTCTAAGAAGAGATGTGATGGCTACGTTCATTCGCAAGAAGATGAGTACAATGAGGCTCTGAAGGAATTTTTACGATAAACATGAATTCCAAAACCCTAGACATCCAAAAACCTAACCCTAGGAGATGAAGCACCAAAAGTCATGTGGGCCACGTTGGGGTAAGTTAGTACATCAAATTCCTAGGGTCATAACTTTTGCATAGGATCTTCGTTTTAGGTGTGTGATAGCCTGTTGGAAAGGTATTTTCGAGAACTACACATTATGCCATCAAACTCAAACTTGATCAACAACTTGATTGTGGAAAGCCTAATAAATGTTGTTTAGGGCCTCAAAACAGTCCCAAAAGTACAAAAAGATGTACTGACATGAAAACTGCCAAAATAAGGCAGTTGGAATAGGTGGGCAGCCACCAATATCCACATGGATGCTATGTAGGGCTTCAAGACAACCTGAAAAGTATAGAACCCACAATTACAAAGAGATGTCACCATTACATAGAAACGTGTTGAACTAAAAACTGTCAAGATGAGCCAAGTGGAAATTGGAACAAGTGGGTGGCCACCAATATCCACCTGGATCAATCCTCCCCCTTAGGAAGCAATGGTATCCATTGCGTTGAGTTACCGAGGAAGAGGGGAAAGCATTTCCTGAATCTGAATCTTGGTGAGTTGCTTTCCTTGTTGGAGAAGTTGTGTTGCTTGGCCTGTGGAAGGCTGTCATGAACCTGTTGTTGGTGGGGTTGAATCGGTTCCACCAACCTATTGTATCTTAGCTTAACGAGGTATTGTGTAGGCACCATCATAGGTAAAGAATCAATATCTTCTTTCCCTTCTGTAATATGCTTCTGCCAGATAGAAGGTGTTGAGGCTGCAGTGGTTGTAGTGGCCTTCTGTTCATCCTTTGAACAGACTGTGAAGAAGCTGAATTTTGTAGTATGAGATATTACCTTGTCACACTATTTCGGTGGAACAATAGCCAGAACTACCTCTAGTATCTTGTAGAGATGACCCCCTAGAGTAATAATGATACAACGGGGTCGAGACTCATAAACAACATGATGTTTCCACATATATGGTTGGCCCAAAACAACATCACAAACATCAAGAGGGGAAACATCACACAGTACCTCATCCTTAAAGGGTTGGATGCCATAGGATAGAAGGAACTATTAGCTGACACAAAGATCTCGTCCCTAGCGAAGCCATCCGATGTTGTAAGGCTGCAGGTGTGGTGTTGTCAACAACCCCAACTGTTTGACGACCTCCTATGAGATGAGGTTCTTCTGGCTTCCACTATCAACAATGAAATGCAATGGGGTCCCTCTGACTCACATTCGTGAAAGGAAGAGGCACCCCCCCTCTTCAGGATCTGCTAGTTATTTTGGTTGAATTGTTGTGGTCCCGATGGTAGCAGTGGTGTCTACATCGATGATATGCCTGTTTTCATTTTTTTTAGATCAGATTCTGAATCAGGGTTTGGATCCTTGTCTTTGATCTCGACCACCAATGATTGTTTTGAGCTACATTAATCAGTGTTGTGCCAAGGGCTTTTGTGGAAGTTGCAACACTTCCCAGTGTCATTCTTCGTACTTCACTTACCATTCTTTTCCCGTGTCTTGGATTGGTTGTCAAGAGGCCGTTGGTTAGGGTCGTCTTTATTATGCTTTGGTTGTTGCGGATTTGCAGATCCAAACTCCCCTTTGTTCTGGTGCCTAATTTTCTGTTTGATTTTGAGAGCATATCAGTAGGCATCTCCTAGTGATGAGATGTTTAGGAAATCCATTTCGGTTTGGATGTACCTATGTAGAGCCCCACGGTATTTCAGAACCAGATGTCACTCGTAGTCTTTGATACCCATCTTGGTGCACAAAATATGGAAAGTATTTGTGAACTATGAAACCGTTTGGCTCCTCTCTTGTCGGAGTGTGGTCCATCTCATGTACTCGTCTTCATAGTTATCAACAGGGTAATATTTTTCCTTGACCGCATCCACAAAAAAATCCCAAGTGGGCTCGACCCCATATATTCCATAGTCCTCTGTGGAACGTTTCTCCCAGTAAGTTTCCCACCAATGTTTGACATGGGGGAGAGCCTTGAGGAGTGAGAAGGTGATATTTTCCGTGTCGAAAAAATTGTGAACAAAGAAATAACCTTCTAGCAAATTTAATCATTTTTCTATGGCATCCGCATCTATCTGACCTTCAAATACGGGAATATCAAAATTAACTTGTACCTTGAAGGGAGAGGTTCCTCCAAAGTGGTCGCTTGATGAAGATGCACTTGTTTTTATCCACAGGTGTTGAAGGATGTGGTAAAAATTCTCCATCATTTTGTCCCTCTGTCGCGCAAGAGCTTCCTCAAGCAACATGTTAATAGAATATTTTGCTCCTTCGTTTTTCTTTTATTCCACCATGGAGGGTTTCTTGGGCGTGTGAGAGCGATTTTCCTCAAGAGAGACAAGCTCAAGACCCAACTTGCTATACTCAGACCTCGTTGGGGACATGCACTGAAAACCAATCTAGAGCAGCCTGCTTTGATACCACTAATCCAAATTATTTTATGAACAAAATGAAAGCAGAGCTATTAATATAAAATACACACAAATATTCCCAGAAACATAGAAATACAACAATACATTATTTCTATTAACGAAATAAATGTACAGAGACTATGCAAATACATAGTGAATGAACTCGCTAGAATGGTGGCAACTTATCTCTGAGAAGAGATGTGACGGCTACGCGCATTCACAAGAAGGTGAGTACAATGAGGCTCTGAAGGCCTTTTTACAATAAACATGAATTCCAAAACCCTAGACATCCAAAAACCTAACCCTAGGAGAAGAAGTGCCAAAAGTCATGTGGGCCCCATTGGGGTAAGTTAGTACATCAACTTCTCGGGGTCGTAACTTTTGCATACGATCTTTGTTTTAGGCGTTTCATAGCTTGTTGGAAAGATATTTTTTAGAACTACACATTATGTTGTCAAAAATTGACTCTGTTAATAGTTTCACTGTGGAAAGCCCAAAAAAAGATGTTTAGGGCCTCAAAACGGCCCCAGAAGTACATAAATATGTACTAACGTGAAAACTGCCAAAATAAGCCAGTTGGAATAGGTGGGCGGCCACCAATATCCACTTGGATGCTGTGTAGGGCTTCAAGACATCCCCATAAGTGCAAAACCCAAAATTACAAAGAGATGTCACCATTACAGAGAAACATGTTGAATTGAAAACTATCAAGATGAGCCAAGTGGAATTTGGAACAAGTGGGTGGCCACCAATATCCACTTGGATCAATCTCTCTTCTTCCACTTGTTAAACAAAACAAGGAGAATTCTCTATTATTTGAAAAAATCAATTTCACTCATGTTTATGATGAGTTGAACATCATGGTGGATGCATCATCAAAAGAAGCACTAATTATACCTATAGGTCAAATTTAGCTAGTGGAGAACATGGATGGGGTTACTATTAAATCCTGGTAATCAATCTAGTGACGAAGGATGTTTTGGTTTACTATATAGTCCGTGTTGTTATTTACTTGGAAGACTATAATATGTCATGTCAAAGAATTTATGGACTAATTCTCTTTTGTATGTTTCAATAGGAAGGTTGAAATATCACTTGAAGTCATATTTTGGACAATATTTTGACTTTTTAATTTTTTGGAGGTATGTAGATTGTATGGGAACAATCAACTTAGATAATCCTAGTCATATGTAATGTTCCTTTGAGCACCCGAGGAGAGTGTTTTTTATTCTCTACTAGAATAAATAATACATAATTTTCCTTGGAAAAAAGAAATCGATGTTATTGGAGAAGACAAGGGTTTTTGGATCTTTCTAACATATTGTATTGAGATAAGTACTCTTGTTATGATTAATTAAATAGTGGATTTATCCTTGATTCTTGGGGTATTTCCCACTATAATGGTGTTATTAATTGGAATGTTCTTACCTTATCTCAAATGAATGGGAATATTTATGATTACTTTGCACAATTATCATTATTTTCCAATGGCCATAATAAATGTAAGATGTAGATGTTAGATTAGTTGATGTACATGCTTTGAAGATTGTGATTGCTTTATAGCCAACATTTGGGCGCAATTTATTTAGATTCACATCCCTTGTCACAACCATGGGAATCATACCACTGGATATTGTGATGGATTGTGTTATTAGGGGAACTCTGATGACAATGATAGGGGAAGTGTGAAATTGTAGTGAAGCATGCACAAAAGCAACAATGAACACAAAAATTAAGAGAAGAATTGGAGAGAAAGAATGAAATAATTGTTTTCCACACAATCAGAGAATGAAAAATTACCACTGATATACTCTACATGGTTGACCTAATGCACCATAGTAGTGATCTAGAGAGATGTGGACACACACTGACATAAATAGGAGTGAACTGGCACATAGTCCTAGTTAACTGGCCATGCAGTCATCAATTAACTAGCTCAAACAAGTGGAATGGAGAGAATCTCATGCATGCATATGTGGTGTGCCCTCCTAGCCTCATGCATGTCAAGTGCACCCTCCTGGTGATGATCCCAAGGTGAGTGTGCCCTCTTGGTGACGATCCTAAGGTGAGCATGCAACACTTCATGACAATACCGAGGTTTCCATGTGAGACTTGAATCCACTATTCTAATTAAGAATAACTGAGTAATGAATAAAGAGAATGTGGTGCCCTCATATATGGGGGAATATCTAAGACTAGGGCCACCCTTAACATAGACTAATAAACTTAGGAAAATAAATACTAGGTGGGTGTGTAATATCTCCAATATACCCCTTGAACACTGCTAGGGAGTACACAATGAATGGGTCCCGACAAGAAGCCATGTTAGGTACCCATGTTACAATGCATCTAAGAAACATAGAACACTGAAAAAGACGTAAGAGGGAAAACTTCATTGGAACCTCACCCCCCCAAAAAAAATTAAAAATAAATAAATACGATGTTGAAAAAGAAAGACAATTTCTAGGAAGTTGTGTCCTTCACCCCAAGGAGGTCCCGTAGAAAGTGGAATTTATGCTCGGTGAAGGTTTTGGTGAAGATGTCAACAGTCTATTATGAGGAAGGAAAATAATGCAAGACGATGATCCTTCCATGAATCAACTCTTTGATGTAATGCATGTAGATCTCCATGTGTTTTTTTCTCTGCCGTTGCACTGGATCTTTGCAAAATTTCAGTGTGATCTGTTTGTCACACTAGATTACAGTCGAACGATGAAATGGGATACCAAGATTTGTGAGGATTTTTTTTGTAACCATAGAGTCTGAATGGTAATGTTGGTCGTTCCTCTGTACTCGGTCTCTGTCGATGATAAAATTATCGTTGATTGCTTTTTACTCAAGCAACAAATGGGACTGAATCCCAAACTAAGAATGTACATGAAGTGGACATGGGATCTATGATATCGCCAACCCAATTTCAATATGTATAGCCAATGAGGTCCAATGTACAACCTGCTACATAATGAATCCCATGACTGGTAGTACCCTTTACATATCGGAGGATGCACTCAACAACTTTCCAATGTAGCTTATGCGGCTCCTGCATGTACCTGGAAATTGGTCCCACTACATATGAGATACCTGGATGGGAGTGACTGAGATATAGGAGGATCCCCACTAGTTGTTGATACTTGGTGAAATCCACCAATGGTGTATCTGATCCATACTCGAGCTTGACCCCCAATAAGAAATGTGTGGCTACCGTTTTACAGTTGGCCATGTTGAACCTGACCAAAAGATCTCTCGTGTAGTTTGCCCATGAAAACTTGATTCCTAAGTCATCTTGGTCGATTTTAAGACCAAGGAAGAATTGTAATGGACCCATGTCGAACATTGAAAACCTCTGATGCAAGGTGTTCTTTACTACAACAATAATTGAGTCTGAACTACCTATGATTAATAGATCATGTACATATATCATTAAAATCAACAAAGAGTCAGAAGTTCTCAGCATATAAAAACGAGATCTGATTTACAACGACTAAAATTTTGAGAAAGTATGTAAGAATCCATCTTGGCATACCACGCTCTAGGACCTTGTTTGAGATCATTGTGAAGAAATTCATTCTTCACATCCAATTGGTGAACCTCCCACCTCCTTGGTGCTACAATAGCGAGGGCTAACCATATGGAATCCATCTTTTCTACTGGAGCAAATGTCTCATCATAATTAATCCCATGAACTTGTTGAAAKCCTTTCGCCACCAATATTTCTTTGTATCATCTCACAAGACCATTTGTTKCTTTCTTCATCCTATTTACCCATATGCAGTTGACAAGATTCTTATCYGARGAAAGCGGAACCAAGTCCCAAGTCTGTTTCTYGATGAGGGAGTTGTACTCCTYATTCATAGCTTCTTCTAGTTGGGATTCCCTTCAACCTCTACATAGGTCTGAGGTTCTAAGGCTAGAAATATGTAGTAATGCATGGGAATTACTACTTCCATGGATGTGAGTGCATGTGGAGCCTCATCAAATCAGGATTTTGTYCTCCTCRGATCTGTTGTATCCCCCACAAGATCACCTACTACATGTAGGGTGGATTGTTCCCATTTGGGTCTTGGATTTGGATATTCACGTTCATGCTCATGATATTCTAAATCTGATATGGAAATCAGATCTAAAATTTGATTTGAGTGGCAGGATGCATCATCTCAGATATTCGTTACAACATGATGCACCAAATTTTCTCCCTGTTTTTCTAGAGATGCATGCAGGGGACTTTCTTCGAATCATACATTCCTTTCAATGATTAACTTATCTGTTGAATGTTATATCAATCTGTATCCATTTACATACTCATAACAACCCACAAAGATGCATTCTATGCTTCGAGTCTCCAAATCCTTCCTCTTCTATGAAGGTATGCGGGCCCATGCATGTGATCCAAAAACATGGAAGTGTTTCACTTTTGGTTTCCTGCTACTCGAGGCTTCAAAAGTATTTGTGTCTTTCACATGTTTGTGAGGAGATTGTTTTTGTATGTACGTGGCAAGTTGATTGCTTCAACCAAATTTTGGAGGGAAGGGACTTTGCATGCAACATGCAAGTTTCCATCTTTTTAAAAGATCGATTCTTCTTCTTAGCTACCCATTTATGTTGCAGAGTGTACAGAAATGTGTATTGTAATTGAATACTTGCTTCATCAAAAAGATTTTGTACACCCTTTTTTACATAATCCCCCTCATTATATATGCGGAGAATCTTGATCATCTTCCTGGACTTCTTTTTTGCATGTGTTTTGAAATCCTTGAGATGCTCAAACACTTTAGATTTTTTTCTGAGAAAGTACACCCATGTACTCTACCATGACCAATCATCAATAAAAGTCAACAAATATTGGGTCTTGCTTATGGAAGGACGAGGGAAAGGCCCCATGAGGTAATTGTGAACAAGTTCCAAGGGAGAGGAGGCCCTTAATGCCTTCCCTTTCTCAAATTTATCTTGCGGATGCTTTCCAAGAATACATCCTTGACAAACTCCACTAGAAAATTGTATGTTTGACAAACCTTCCACCATCCTCTGTTTACTGAGTTGTTGCATGTAGCTGAAATTTAAGTGGCCAAATATTATGTGCCAAATCTTACTATCATCATTTGCATGAGTTAGTAGCAATATAGAATCCAATTTAGCAACAAATTTTGAGAATATGTACAATCTAGATTTATGATCTACCTCACCTACATCAATTTTGGAGTTGTCTTCCATGTCAAATATTGTCACGAAATCCAGTGTGAGTTCCACCTTTTTACTTGTGCCTATATGTGTGATTGGTACTTAGAGAGTAGATCTACGAAGAGTTTCGAAACATGCAATAAATTCTCAAAACTTCCATTTCCTAGATCCACTCTCCCTTGTCCAAAGACTTCTACTTGAGAGCCATCTCCCATGAGAATGGGAGGACCTGTGCATGTTTTAGAGATGAAAGGACATATTTTGTGGATTCAATGTGGTGTGATGCTACTGAATCAATGATCTGTGCATCTACATAAGAATTAATTGTAATCAAAGCATGTGCATTACCTTTAGTTTATGGTGCTTTTTCTCTCAGCTTCTTCTTGGCGTTTTCAGAAATGCAATCCCCAAGTTTGTTCTACTACAATGTTTTCAACATGAGGTCAATGGTTTTATTCATGCAAGAGGATTCAAGATGGTAACCATGATTGCAATAATCGTACTTTGATTTCCCTTACTTTCCCTTTCTTGCTTTAGAGATGGAAGATTCATCAGAAGGTTTGAAGTTGCCTCCCTTTCTTGGATCTAGATCCTTTTGTCCCTTTCCTTTATGTTC